>CAKAKR010059817.1:36843-60760 GCA_916700685.1 Adelosebastes latens
AAATACAAAATAGTAAGCGCACATAATTGTGGCAGGTAATTTGTTCAACATTCACTCTGAAATGAGAACTTAGGACAAGATCTGAAAATGCTTTTTATTCGTAACAATTTGAGGAGCCGAGTTTAGTCTACACATACTGTATTTTGTAATCTTGTTAACCTTCATGCAAAATGTGAAATTACAATTAAAAAACAGTTCTAAACTGGTCAACAGGCAACTTATGGCAACAAGATTGTAAAACACAACCTTGAAGATCAATTATAAGAACATTTTAGAAAAAGTCTTTTTTCGCACCTTCACTTGCATAGAATGGAAGTGAACGAGAGGCGAATGTTAATTCTGCATGTGTGACCGTGCCATTATACAGCATTTTTTTTCCAAGAATGTCACCATAGACACCCAGTTTGTAATACTGCAAATATATAAATATTGCAATACTGTCATCTGTGGGCCATAGGCTGAATCACCATTGTGTCACCTCATTTGGCGATAGTGACGTAACAGACATTTATTTAAATGTAAATCTGTAAATGTTAAAAAGATTGCCACTTTAAACTGCTTTAGAAAGATGTTTATTCATATTTTGGAAGCTGTATTTATATAGTTTGTGGTGTTTATGAATTGTATTGTTTACTGAGTGGTGTTTCTGATATTTAGACTAACTAGGAAGTAGCAGCGAGCACGTCTCCAAATCTTGAACAGTATCGGGTGCCAGGTAGCAGAAAGAACAGAAGAAACAAAGTCATCTTCAGCGTGACGCTGATGATGGCTTATAGCTGAAACGCGTTATTTATTTATTTTTTTTGCCCAGAATAAACTAAGTAAGACCCTTTATCTGTGAGTGCTGGTGATTGTTGCGTCTACTATTTAGACTACCATCAATAATATAAATGGGGGCACGAAATATTAAAAACACCTTTCAGTGAACTGAGAGGTGTTCAGTATGTAAATACTTCTATTAGCACCACATTACTTTGTATGAAAACAGTCTGCGGATCATCCTGTTCTTCTGACACTATTAGACAATGCCATGGCCACGTAGATTACCGTTTACAACAAAAATGGATGTCACTCACGGTTAGGGGGTCCAGCTGCTTGGAATGCTTGGTAGGGGGCTTGTGTGGTGGGGCGAGAAAACACAGGAGGCTCCTCTCCAAAAACCACGATCATCACCTGAATCAAACCATACAGGTCTGACTGAGGCTGTAAGACACACAGTGAAGGGCAGGTTTTATTAAACAAGACAATAAATAATGCTAATTCAAATGATCGACAGGCAAGCCACTGTTTAAATATTGTCTAGAGTCACGGAAATGTCACTGCTGCAGTGAAACCTCAAATCCTCTATAACAGCATCACCCAAAGTGTTTGTATTGCTTTTTTATTATTCATTTTCAATCTATGTTTTTACATTTTAAACAGCCCACAGTTCTTGCCTAAATAAACAGTCCCTAATTAAATATATGGACTAAGGCCTCACACTTACATGCTTCCACTCATGTAGATAAGGCAGGTAGATCTTGCCGTTGGCATCAATGTGCTTGCCAGTTTTGATCATCATGGCGCTGGTAGGTTTGACAAAACATATGGGAGGGTTGTAGGGATATGTGTCCAGCAACCACAGACACACTGGGATGTTGTAGACATTGCCTACAGGAAACACAAACACACAATATGTTATAATATGATTTGAAGTCTCAACATTATCATCACTTTACACTTGATGAACTGAACAGAACAGAACAGTAAGAAAACTGGCAGATCAAGGACATGGAGTAACACAAAACAAGATTGTTTGCAAATACACTAGTGTGTTCTGAAATTGTATGTGTTTTGGTTCAGGTGGATTCTCGCCTCAGCTGACACAAAGAGGTATTTGCCCATTTGCTAACTACTCTACTTGAGACTACAGATGACAAGTTGTTTTTTTTAAAAAGTGCAAGATAAATAGAGCAAGCTAGAGTGAGCATGTGAGCGAAAGAGTAGGTGAGTGAATAAGCATAACTAAAGTGAAACTGACAGTTACAAGGACCAATATGTAATATATTACCGTAATAAATCATAAAATGACCATGATATGTCATCAGAGATTAAGGAAACATGCTAAATTGAAATACTGGCTTCTCCAACAACAATGCTACAGCCAGTATGTTCTACTTTGAAATTTCTATTCCGGTCTGGTACGTCTGTTTTTGTTTTGACCGTCCACTGCCCATTTCAATACCCCGCTGCCACATATGAAACAAATTTGCACACAAACACAGCCTTCTGCAGCCATGGAAGCAAGCAAACGGACTGGATCAACAGAGATAACGTTAATGTTATATTCTACCCGACCTGAAAAGCCTCAGAACATCTCTCTGTGGTCTGTGTGCAGCTGGGTTATAAAGGCAGCGAGTATTTGAGACACACAGCCGGTGAAGTGATTCCCACTACTGCTGGCCAGGGGCTAACGTGGTCATGTCTAGAAGGTAACCCTCAAATTGCGAAAAACGTGCACCAACTGATATCAGTCACACCGGAGGAGCGGACGGGCCACGGCTCCAATGTTTTGAATTTGGACTGCTGTTACCCATTTTAAACGCTAGCTGTCAGTACTACATATTGTTCCTTTAACTTTCTATGGCCCAGTCTTTCTGATTCTACTAAGGAACAATGTATAATGTGTTTTTTTAGAGAAACTGTTTTTTTTTTTTTTAAATCAAGGTAAACATTCTTTACCTCTGTAGCTCACTGGGACAGTTCCTGTCAAGCTCATCAGGTCTCTTGTGGAGCCATCATTGAACACTGAAATTGAAGAAGCTCTCATGTCAACTAGCAGAACAATTTGGATATTTATCATCATATAATCAAACAATATATAACTGAGACCCAACAGTGATAAAACAGGAGATCAGTATCATTCAATTTACCATAAGCATCCATAACAGGCTTCAAGTCCTTGTACTGGGAGATGACATTGGTTATCTCACGAACAGTCAGATCTCTGTATTTGTATTGCTGTACAATGACAAGAAAAGATGAAAGGAAAAAAAAAACATGTAAGTTAGTATATTGAAAGTTTAAACACAATTGCTGACACTCAGGTAACACATTTAGATAGAGCTGAGGACCAATAAGCTAAGTGAGTAATTTTGGCATAGCCCATAGTTTACAGTTGTTTACCTGCTGCCTGCTTATATACAATCATGTTTTATACCAGGATCCTTAAAAGGCACAATTTGTCGTTTGAGTATGAAACATTGTAGCCTCACCATCAAAGTAAAGACTCAGGCCTGGAACCTGAGGCCTGTACTACGAAGCAGGATTTGCGGTTATCCAGGTAACTTCAGGGTTAACTCTGGGTTTTCCGTACTACGAAGCTGGTTTACTTCTTACCGGGGTAGATCACCATGGTTACTTATGCTGAACGGCTAACCTGCTCCGGAGCAGGTTATGTTCCAGATAAGAGATCAACTCGTATGAAAACACCGCCTGCTGACCAATCAGAGCTCAGTGCGGTGATTGTATGATAATATTACACACATATGAAGAAGTTACCGTCATAATCCAGGCTATAAACAACACAGTTTAAACTGACTAATGCAAGAAGGACAGTTGGATTTATGTTGTGGGTGTTTACCGCTTTGAATTATATTTTTATATTTATTTATTTTTACTTCCTCTTGAGTCCGTTTCACACCGCCACAGAGGGGGAAAGCAGGTGAAAGGAGGTTTAAATAGTCATTGATGCCACTTTATACACGCAGGGTTAAAATAGGTGTAATCCATTCATCTATTACACTCTTTGAAGCTATTTATATTTAAATGACTATTTCTGACTTTTGAGTTTTCCGTTAAATTAATAAGTCTGTTAATTTACGCATTCACACATCGTGAGTTTTTTCTTTTTCCAGCTGTTCTTCCTGCATTTGGCAGCTTCAACTGTGTTACTTTTAGTCTAGATTAAGTGTTTAACTTCTTCGTATTTGTCTAATATAGTTTCTTCCTTTGTTAAATGTGCCACTCTGTCTGTCAGTAGTCTTGTTCATGTCTGTGATTGGTCATAAACTGCAAACACCTCCCTGTTCATGTGAACGCGCTCATAGCCAGACTGAGAAACCCTGGGTTGATTTACCGAGTTGATAACCAGCTTCGTAGTACAGTTTAGCGAGATCTCGTTTGTTAGGTTAAGTGAAGCCAGATAACGAGAAGATACCCTGGGTATGTTGAACTCGCTTCGTAGTACAGGCCTCTGCTGTCACTCCCAGATCCAGACAGATTGGTTCACAGATGACAGACTTACACATAAATCTGTGTTATTAACTTTCATCCTGTACAAAATTTTATGTCATCTGTAATGTTTGTTTCAAAGGCCTGCCTTTGATATTGTGATCAATTGTGAAGTACACAATGCTTATGTTTATTCTCCCTTCCAGAGGAACTCAGGCTAGTAAACTCTGTTTCTTCTTTTAAATCATGCCTCAAAACCTACCTTTACAGGAAGGCCTTTTTATAGCAATCCCTTGTTTTAAATTTCATTATTGTTGACTTTTTGTACACAAGTCTTATGTTCAACATTTTATTTTGGCCTATGTTTTATGTTTTTATTCTGTATTGTTTTTATCTCGATGTTTGCACTATTTTAACTTATGTAAAGCACTTTGTAACTATGTTTGGAAAGGTGCTAAACAACTAAAGTTTATTATTATTATTATTATTATTATTCTGTATCAAATTTAAATTATGACCATCAATAAGCCTGTACTTTGTATGATCAAAAAAGGCTGATTGAGCCAGAAATTCCTAATTTTAGCATGATAAATAAAACTTACATTATTAATACTTAATTAGTACAAATACTCAACTAAAAAAAGTTTAGTTTATTACATTTAGTTGTCAGGGATTATATACAACAACATGTGGTACAAAAAAAGTTTAATTTCCTTCATTAATATAGCACCTGTCGAAAAATCATTAGCATGTGGAATCATTGTTGTACAAACAAAATGTGATTATATGCATACGAAACTAAACCTGTTTATAGTTAACATATTAGCTGGGTGGTTGTGCTAGATTATAAAACGTTGGTTAACACTGATTTGTAAAGAGGGATCTCAGTTAAATAAATCATCACATTAGTGCTCCTTCATAACAAAACCACGTTCACTAAACTTGAAGGGGAAAATTAGCTCTTTATTAAGCATTAGCTATTCCAGGAAATGTTCTCCTGCTAACGTTAGCCGATAGTGTCATAGTGTTTTTAGCATGATAAACAAAACTTACATTATTAATACTTAATTAGTACAAATACTCAAAAAGGTTTAGTTTATTACATTTAGTTGTCAGGGACCATATTACAACAAAAAGTTTAATTTTCTTCATTAATATAGCAACTGTCGAAAAATTGTTTGCAGTTTGCTGTACATCATTAACATGTGGAAAATGTGATTATATGCATAGGAAACTATGAATGGTGGTTTAAAAACATGTTTATAGTTAACATATTAGCTCGGTGGCTGTGCTAGATTATAAAACATTGATTAACACTGATTTGTAAGAGGGATCTCAGTTAAATAAATCATCACATTAGTGCTCCTTCATAACAAAACCTATTTTAACGTACTAAACTTGAAGCTCTTTATGAAGCATTAGCTCTTCCAGGAAATGTTATGGTGTCATGTTTGGTATCGGTAGCATTAGCTTGCTAGCCTGCTACTGTTGACGCCTCAACAACAACTCACCTTCAGCATCTTCTTCAGGGCTCCTTCGTTGACAACTGCCATGTTTTATGAGTTGTTATTACTTCTTATTAATGAGTTAAGTGACTGAACAGCTGATTTTTAGAGTGACAGCTAGCTAACACAAGCTAACAGAAGCTACCGCTGCTAGCCTAGCTTCACTAGATGCTAGGCTAAAGTTAGCCCAGCCTCGGGCCTGACTACAGTTAAGACTATAATTCAGTGTCTACATGAAACCCTCCAGTCCAACACGAGTAATGTCTCTTTTGTTAGCAAGATTCAATACATTAAGTAAGAATAGAACAACAGGTTAATTATTAGTTGTAGAAAGAGGCCGAAAACAAAAATATCCGATCATCAACAAAAGGAATTTCCGGTATTCCACCTGACTGCTTCCGGTCCGCAGGTGACGTCAGCAGTAGACGAGTGGGTGTCTCTTAATACATCCATGGCACAGTTTCTATCCAGTGAAACATTTCTTACAAAAGTTAAAGAGTGACATAGATGTAAATTGTTCCTTCTGCGAATCACATCCTGAAACTTGCTCTCATTTATTCTGGTCCTGTAAATTTACATGTGAATTGTGGAAAGATGTTTAACATTTTCTCAGATTTTGCACTGTACTATAGAAATATTATATTTGGTTGCAATGATTACAGTGACAAAGACAGTAATGCATTCTTTCTTATTAATCTATTTTATTTAATTTTTTTTTTCTTTAATTCTCGCGAAGTTCCACATTCACAAGTGTAAATTTACCCCCAAAAAAGCCTAACTTCTTTGTATTTGTGAAAGAAGACAATGAATGTATGCAATATCTTTAAAGTTTTTAAGTGAAATTATTGTCATACTCTCGCGTGGTCTTTTTGGTCTTAACTAAAGTTAGCCCAGCCTCGGGCCCCGACTACGATTAAGACATTAACTCGGTGTCTACATGAAACCCTTTCAGTCCAACACGAGTAATGCCTCTTTTCTTAACGCGCCAAGATTCAGTACATTAAGTAATAATAGAACAACAGGTTAATTAATAGTTAGTTAGTTAATAGAAAGAGGCCGAAAACAAATATATCCGATCATCAACAAAAGGAATTTCCAGAATTCCACCTGACTGCTTCCGGTCCGCAGGTGACGTCAGCAGTGAGAGGAGTTGGGTGTCTCTTAATGAATTCAAACAATTGCTCTCAAATGATCACATTGCTAAATTGTTGAATTGTTTTTGTCTTTTTTGATGTTTTCACGGTTTACACTTGTTCTGTCTTACGTTCGGCTTGTCAGTCATCTGTGAAGCACTTTGAACTGCATTAACCTGTATGAAAGGTGCTAAACATATGAAGTTTGATTGATTGATTGATAATTTTCTGTGTGAAAAGTTGTGGTTAGTTTTAGCTTATGCTTCCACTGAAACATTTTACGAAAGAAGTCACTGAGAAGCTGTTGTAAGTAGGGCTATCAAAGTTAACACAATAATAACGCGTTGATGCAAATTTGTTTTAACGCCACTAATTTCTTTAACGCATTAATGCAACTTGCAATTTGTAGGTTGTAACAGGCTCAGTTTTAAAGCTAGAGTGAAGATACTGACATCATATGAAACTACAAAAACATAAGGAATCCATTGGTACCAACAATGTCATACTTACTTGGCAGTCAAAAAACTAGCATGGCCATTTTCAAAGAAGTCCCTTGACCTCTGACCTCAAGATATATGAATGAAAATGGGTTCTATGGGTACCCACGAGTCTCCCCTTTACAGACATCTCCACTTTATGATAATCATATGCAGTTTTGGACAAATCATAGTCAAGTCAGCACACTGACACACTGACAGCTGTTGTTGCCTGTTGGGCTTGAGTTTGCCATGTAATGATTTTAGCATATTTTTTATGCTAAATGCAGTACCTGTGAGGGTTTCTGGACAATATTTGTCAATGTTTTGTGTTGTTAATTGATTTCCAATAATAAATATATACATACATTTGCATAAAGCAAACATATTAGCCCACTCCTATGTTGATAAGAGTATTAAATACTTGATAAATCTCCCTTTAAGGTACATTTTGAATAGATAAAAAATGTAAGATTAATTTGCGATTAATCACGATTAATTAAGACAATATGATTAATCACGATTAAATATTTGAATTGATTGACAGCTCTAATTGCAAGCAATAGTTTTTCAGCTTAACTGAAGAGGTATCAGAATTTCTGTTCTATATTTTCTGTAAAAATTAAGTTAGAAAAAATGTATAGAGTTAAACTTCTATAATATATCATGATTTATTGGGCTGCACCTGGCTGTGCGTGAGTGTCCTTCAAATGACTAACTTTTCTCTTTATCGGTCAAAAGTCCAACACATTTGTGGATAAGAACACAACAAATGCCTCAGGGCTGAGTTAAGGCACAATTTTATGAGTTGCCTGTAAAGCAATTAGAGTCTTTTAACACACAGGCATTGAAACGCCAAATTAGTTTATGGTCACATGAAAAACATAAAAAACAAACAAGAATGCAACACATTCACACCAAACACAGTCAATATGTTTTCATCAGGTGCTGCTTGACATTTACAGTCTAAATCATTTGAAAAATAGACATAGAGCATGCTGTTATTTGTCTGGAATCCTTCATTCTTAACCATAAAATAATCAATGGATACCATCTGACACCGTATATCAAACATTTCATCACAGCCAACACACAAATCATCGTCAAATTCCACAAAAAAAACTAACAGTTGGTTTCATGTTGGTCCTGGAGAGATACCGGTAGATCATCTTCTGTGGCTAAACGCAGATACAAACTTCCATCTGTCTTTGAAAGCACCTCCGCTTGTCGGTGGAACTGTAGCCAACCTATAAGGATATATTTTTTTATTTTAGAAGGTCCTTATCAGTCCAAACAAATTCATAAACATGTTGACAGGGAGAAGGTGATGAACACTGAATCGGGTGTGGCCTAGATATGAATCTCTTAACAACTTGTATCTAGGGCACAGATAGTGTTGTTTTGAAACTACATGGAGCCTTACTTCCTGTCTGTCTGTGTGTGTGTTACTTACAGGGGGCTTGTTCTGGCTCTGGATAAGACTGCATACATACAGGGGGGAAGTCTCCAAACATGGCAACCATCACCTGCAGTAGGCTCACTAGGTCACATTCACCCTGATAGGAGAAAGGCAAAGTCACACCAATATAACATGTAAAGCTGAAACCCTGATGCCATCTCTTTTTTCATGCAAAGAATACAAGATCAAATTTCAATTCTCACACTTTTCCACTCCTCCAGGTAAGACAGCATGACTTCACCATTGTTGGAGATATACTTCCCACTGAGGACCATCATGTCATGTGTGGGTCTGACATAGCAGATGGGAGCAGTTTGGGGGTAACTATCCTCAATCCACAAGCATACCGGGATGTTGTAGGTGTTATCTTGTATGAGAACAGGGGGAAAGGTATTTTACAGTATCTAGCATATTCTGAGAGATTACAAGCTGTGTCTTTCTTATTTTTTATTCAAATTGATCAGAATCCACGTCAAAGTCAGCTTCTAATTATAATTAAGCTGTTTAATAGGATCAATCAGTATAAAATGCAAAGTCATTGTTACCTTCAAACATGACAGGAATGGTTCCGGTCAGACTCATCAAGTCCTTGGTGGTTCCATCATTGTAAACTGTAAAAATGAAACAATGACTGTATAATTTAGAGCACTTTTTGAAATTTTCCACGTTGATTGATTGTTATTTAGCTTCTTACCATATCTATCCATCATGGGCACAAGGCTTTTGAAGTGAGTCAATGCAAGGCATATTTCATGGGCCACATGTTTGCGAAGATATGTCTTCAAAACGAAAGGATACAAAACAAACACTGACAAAAATATACACCGATTCTATACATGCAATTCATTGTTTGTGTTTGATTTAGAGAGAATTTATTATTCTTTCAGTTGTTCATGATCATTCTTACCTTAGGGAGCATTTTCTTAATCGAATCCTCATAGTATGGCATGATTACGGTTTATCCAAGAGGAAAATATCACTTTTTTCTATGTATCTTTTCGATCACCTACACTCATCAACCGTCAGCTTTCCGTCTGTCTTGGGTTTATGGATAACCTTCTATCTTTTATGACCCTTGAAAGCCAGTGACAGAACAGCCCTACAATTATGCAAATCATCTGCCCTAAAAAGCTGTAACTAGACTACATGCCCTCTGCTACTGCACTGGTACATGTGTCTTGCTTTATCACTCTCTTTTTACATGGATTCAGCACTTACAGTCATATTTGCAAAGTGTTACTGTATCAAAAAGGATTATTATATTAGCCTGTGATGTCAAACCATTCCATCCAGTGGTACCATACCATATGGGTTACCATACATAGTAAAATAAATCATCAATACTGGCAGTAATAAAATGCAAAGACCTTGCAAATGCTGTTTTGAAACTGCAAACTACTGTACATTAATGTCATATTTATCAGTATAGATTGGCTGTTTCCAATATCTTTACATTTAGCGCAGTCTAACAAATTTGTATTTAACATTTATTCATTTATAATTAATATGCAAAATTACAAATTAGTAATATTCCCATGCCATGCCTCATTGAGCTGCTTTTTTCCACTCCACTTGACAGTATTTCCTGCATACTTCCTCCTTCCTTTTCAGTTGCTGGAAGTGACCAACACACACACTTGACCTATGTTCTGTGCAATACAGTCATTAAATAACCAGACAACAGTTGTATAGTGAGGCAAATATCTACCAAATATATATCAGAATTGATAACAAGACATTGATTTACTGGAACTTATTAGAAACAGTTTATCTATTGTAATTCAATTTTACCAAAAATAAATTGTGTCTTAACTGTTCACCCGTGTGACCTAAAACTTCTCGTAAATGGCACTGCTGATGGTAAAACTCTTGTGTAAACACAACATTTATGACTGTCCTTTGAACCTTTGTCACATCTGTACTTGCCCACAAAAACACAATATTGTACATTATGATCCTCCCATTTAAACAGAGAAATATTTGTCAAGAACCATGTATATAGTTCAGCTGAGTTTATACTAGTTGAATTACAGTTAATTATAATTTGTTTTTGTAAAAAAATGTCTCTCCCCCTCC
This sequence comes from Adelosebastes latens, assembly GCA_916700685.1. Classification (NCBI taxonomy): domain Eukaryota; kingdom Metazoa; phylum Chordata; class Actinopteri; order Perciformes; family Sebastidae; genus Adelosebastes; species Adelosebastes latens. The sequence continues at coordinate 47,705 of CAKAKR010059817.1, forward strand.
AAGTTGGTCATACTCCCAGATATAATACAAAAGTCAGACTGCAGGTGGCAGCAAATCTCAAATTTGAGCGCAACATGATGTGAAAGTTAGATGGTTGAGGGACCAAAGACACAGTTTCATCTTGACATCTTTATTCCTGTCCTGCAATACATTTGCCACATTTTCAAAGAGTAAATACATCTTAAATAGCTAAACAGTTGACATTTTCACAAATTCCTTCCACACCTCCATCCACAGTTTGCAAGGGAGAAACAAGCCCTTGAGCCCACTGTATCCTTGTGCAAAACTCCCAATGGTCCGTGCAGTCTTTGTCATGCTCGCCAGGTTTTCTGACATGTATACTGTGGGTTTGCTGGCTGGAGGATCCCTGCGGCAACATGACGCCGATATTCTCATGAAACGGGGAATTTGAACAGTTTTGTGAAATTCTATGTATTATTATTATCATCATGGATGTACTGTTTAAAGATTGACAGGGAGAGGACAAGCATACTATCAGGACTGTAATTACAAACGCCACACTCTTTTTTTTTCCATTAAAAGGTTTGAGTACAATGGGTGAAAAATAAAAGTTAGGAACAACACAGCCAAAAGTGGGATCAAGGTTCAACTCCTGCATTATTTCAATATTGTAAAATTTTAAACACGAGGCTTCTTTCAAACAATATCTAAAGACTCAAACACATTCACAGTTCATATCCTTCCTCCGAGCAGAGAAACGAACACTTAACTGATAAAAACAACTACCATCCACACAGTAACTAGACTGATCAGATTTCTTTAAGCCACCTTATGAGTGAAAAAGAGTCACTTTAACTGTACAAAATCAATTAGGTCAGAAACGAACATTTTGTTTCCGATGGACAATGGCAAAATAACATTTGACGTCTTTCATGGAAGAGGTGTGAAATGTCTGAGGTTTGCATCTGAAGCGCTTGTTGCCAAAACCTGCCTGTAGTGTCTGGAACTCTGTACATTATCATACGTGACCAATTCTCTGAATTGTTCAAGTATAATCTGGACTTTAAAGTAACAATTTTTTAGTAATCACCATCACATGTTCCAATGTATTGAGAATGAAACTTCATATGAAACATGACCGCAAGACAGCTTGGCTTATACTGGACTCTTAAAACTGGGTTGTTTTTCAGTCTTGTTAAACACATTCAGAGACGTACATGCTATTACAGAAACCCCCCCGCCTTTTTTTTTTTTAAAGTCAGTGTAGTGTTTTCAGGGACTTGCCTTGTCTTTCAAACTCTATACAGCGCATGTCTAAACCCAACACACTTCTATATTTTTAGTTGCACACGTAATCAAACAGAAACAAAACAATGCAGCCAACAGAACACATAATCGTCTCAGGTAGAGCTTGCTGCATACATGAGGTACAAACTAGCTAACAGATAAGGCAAAGTAAACACAGAGCAGTCTTTTTTTCCATTTAGGCAGCAAATTAATGCAGTTGTGGAGAACACAAGCTAGTCAGTATTAAGAAACAAAAGCGATGCACTCCCATAACCCAACATCCATCACCTATTACACACATTAGTCCCACATATACAGTAAATCTGGTTCTGACATGATTAGCACCTGACCTGTTATTGTTCCACTGTAGAGCTGAGGTGGCAAAGAAAGAAGAGCAGTTTGAGGGTAGTATGGTGTGTGTGGAAAAAAAACCGAAGTTCGACTCTGAGGCAGGACTTGTGCGTTACACTCGGCAAAGCTAACTGGTGACATCCTTAACCCTGGTTTCCAGGAATGTTAGGAGAGACTTTCCTGGACCCTGATTCCTGAGCCTTATTATCCACAAGGAGTGATTCTTGCAATCTAAAAAATAGCTGTTATCACCATGTAGTAAATAAGAGTTGTACAGCATACAGTTATTGAAATGAAATGCAAGAAAAATCTACTGGTTCTCATTTTGTCTAAAATCATAACCTCTCATTGTATAACTGTACAAGTGCAGGGTTTTCCGTCCTATTTCTACAGGCAACGGGTACCCCCTCCTTCCCAAACCAAAGTAAAAGAAGTAGCAATGAGAGGTGGTTTATTCCCAATACTTTGTGTAAATTGGACAGTAAAGAATCCTATTGCACCAAAACCTACGTACACTAGCCGTTACTATTATTATTCCACAAAGACAACTCGTACTGTAGCAAAGAAAACGTCTGTAAGGAGAGAAGGACGTTGCATTCTGGAAATTCATCGGTCTTTATATTCTCCGTTCAACATTTCTATCCTTAAAGGAATTCCAAACTACGTCAGGCAGGTCATGAAAAATGTCAAAACAGGTGCCACATGAAATAAACACCCTTTGCTCACATATTGCTCTGTGATTTTAGAATTCTGCAATCACAAACAAAATGTTCCATATCAAAAACAAAATCAAAAGATTTTGTACAGCTAGGCTAACTGTTAAACAACAAATTATAGTCATTCCCATGTCAGCTTCCACCCCCTGTATCCAGTATAATGAAGGGACTACACAGCCATTCGAGGGAAGCCAAAAGCAGGTTGAGTGGGATGGGATTGAAGGGTGGGGGGGGGTTATTCATGTGAGAGGTGTAACTAAACGTCCATTCCAATCCTTTCCATTTAAGTCAGTCAGTCCTTCCAGTGGGCAGACAGGGGGAGTGGAATTAGGCTTTCAAGGTGGGAGGAGGTCAGAGACACCCCCTTTAAGACCAGTGTTGAGACTGAAAACAATAAGTTAGCAGGAAACTTGTTGAGCTACCCAGCGAGACCACACTGGAGTTGACAAAGAGTCGTTAGTGGTGTTGCTCACAGGTCGACATGTTGTGGACCAAAAAAAGGGGCCGGACCAGGCTAGTTCAGGTAGCCACTTAGGCAACAGTCCAAATCCTCCTTTTCCGTGAAGGTCTATGGTTCAGTCAGCTCTGGTGGTTTCCTTGAGAGCTTTTGCTTCAATCATCCTCTTTTCGAAAAAGTCTATATTTCATCATTGAGTCGTTTTTATCTTTCTATCTTTGAGTCCATGCTGCCACTACGCGCTGTAGCATTTCTCCTCAACGTGCAACAGTTGGCTGGAAATGAGACAAGAAGAGGGACAGATGTTAGCACCATTTTATTGTGTCTGGTTTTACATTTATTTTACCTACAATGGTCAGTCACATGCACAAAAGGTAGGGGTGGAAAAAAAAATATTGATTCACCTATGTATCACGATTCTTTTTTTTTACGATTTTGAAATTGATTTTTTAATGCCAGAATCGATATATTTGCTCTATGCAGAGGTAGAAGGAAGTTACCGCCGGTAAGAGCCAGCGACGGACTTGGCGAAGTTAGCAGAAGAATACAAGTGTGACTACGTCCGGTTTTCAAAATAACGTGTTAACAAAATGAACTGTATATACAAAATCAAAATACAGTACATATATGGAAATAAGATTGATTGGATTATATTCAGCAGTAGTTTAAAACATTACATGTCCCTAAAAAATTAAAAGAAAATACCACTAATTTGTGAAGAGAAAAATAAATAAATAATGGCTGACAATGACTGATATATTTGACTTTCAGGACATCTCTGACTACATACATGCTGAAAATAAAACATTTTTAATTTATTAATTTAGATATTTTCCAAAGTAAAAGTCCCTAGCAATGTATGATTCAACTTTCCCCATGGTCTAGTGTTAAAAAAAGTTAACAAAAATCGCAATAAATTGTAATATCGAATCACAATACTTGTAGAATCGCAATACTTAAAAATCGCAATACATATCGAATCTTATATAAAGTAATGTGATAGTATCGAATCGCGAGATAGGCGAATCGTCCTAGCCCTAACAAAAAGACATACAGTACGAGTTTCAGTATAACAGACCATTTGGAGACTTCCCATTATACTATATAGATGTCAAAGAAGGAAAATACATTTCTGGAGATATGTCTCACCTGCATCACGATACCACGCAGCGACAGCTCATACAGTCCTGACCGCTCTCATCAGGTGGGTTCAGCTTCCTCAGCTTATGCTGTCTGATCTCTCTAACCAGTGTGTAGAAGGCGTCCTCTACTCCCTGTAAACACATAGAAAAGGTTACAGAAAGATCTGGGCACTTAACGACGGTCAATTATAAGTGGAGTGCACTGCATGCACCCCCTTATAACAGACAGCAAACCTCTCAGGTGTACTCGCCATTGAGAGGCCTGGCAACATCACCATGGCAACCCTGATCTTTCAGACGCCGTTAATCAAGAAATCATAATGACTTAAAAAGAAGTAATTCACTTAGTTCTTTGCACACTCTTCTGTTTGAATGACAGACTTTCTGCGGGTTTTAATGATGAACGCGAGAGTCGGTATGTACCTACATAATGTGTGACAGTGAGTCAGAGACAGTGGGAGCTGTGTGGCGACTTGTCCTCATGAAGCCTTTCAAATACTGTAGCTCTGTTCTCAAGCCAAGGTAACCTGGCTATGAGTCATTGCCTGCGGCATAATAAAATGTTTCCAGCAACACAAATCACATCATACCGCGGGCCATTCACTGCTCTTCATGTGCATGAATACACGTAAAATGTGTGAAACTACAGCGCACATACTAAAACACTGTCATTACTTGTCTACTACAGTAAGATGCAACATAGGGGGACTTTAAATTTACATCAGAGTTTTGTGGAGGAAAAATTAACATATCAGGTCCAGTGTGCGGGATTTAGTGCCATCTAGTGGTGAGATTGCAGATTGCAACCAACTGAATACACCTTTGTTCACTCCTCACTTTCCAAGACTGCAGTAACGTAATCCGCCAAGTGCAAAACCGTGGCTGCCCTGTGGTATCATATAAGGACCTTTTCTTCGCCTACTTTAGGAGCAACGAAATTCAGAAGGCGGCTGGTGGTACGGCAGTTTCACAAGCGTGTTGGAGAACTACGGTGGCCTTCAGCAGTGTTGGGAAGGTTACTTTTGAAATGTAATAGGTTACAGATTACTAGTTACACTGTTAAAAATGTAATAACATTACATTTCATTACTTTTTGAATACTTTTCTAAAACATGTTTGAAACTGGGCAATAAAGCTATATGTTTCCTCCAGGTTTGAATTCCATTTCCATGTTGACAGCTTTTTCACCATGAAAAAAGCTTTACACTGTACAGAAATGTTATTGCTGAAATTTCCTGGCACTGAAAGGCGTTCTCGTCAGACGACATGGTCACCCTTTTGGCGCGAGAGAGAGAGAGAGAGGCAAGAAGGGGCTGAGCGAATCAATGAAATAAGATTTTACCAGGGGCGGCTGGTGACTCAAAACATCTTAAAAACCATCACTGTAGGCTCTGGATGGGAATGAACCTTTTGTGTGCGTAATATGTCACTAGAATTATTTAGAACAGTCCAACGGGGGTTGTCCTTCAGAGCCGCCGCACGCCACTGTAGTCCCACCGTGAGTCCAGCCTGGACAGGCAGTGAGGTGAATGGAGCCACTAATCCACTAGTTAATTGATTGCAAAGCAACACAATGAATGCTATACTCTACATATAAGCTTTTTACCGAAAATAATATATTCTGATTAGGGCTGTCAAAGTTAACGCGAAAATAACGCAAATTTGTTTTAATGCCACTAATTTCTTTACGCAACTTGCGATTTTTTTAGGTTGTAGCGGGCTCAGTTTTGAGAGTGAAGATACTGGCATCATGTGAAACTAGAGGAAGGAATCCTCAATAACGCTCCAAAGTTACGCTAAATTTTGACCTCTGACCTCAAGATATGTGAATGAAAATGGGTTCTATGAGTACCCACAAGTCTCCCCTTTACAGACATGCCCCCTTTATGATAATCACATGCAGTTTGGGGCAAGTCATAGTCAAGTCAGCACACTGACACACTGACAGCTGTTGTTATCTGTTGGGCTTGAGTTTGCCATGTTATGATTTGAGCATATTGTTATGCTAAATGCAGTATCTGTGAGGGTTTCTGGACAATATTTGTCATTGTTTTGTGTTGTTAATTGATTTCCAATAATAAATATATACAAGCAAACATATATGCCCACTCCCATGTTGAAAAGAGTATTAAATATTTGACAAATCTCCCTTTAAGGTACATTTTGAATAGATAAAAAAATAATTTGCTCTTACATAAGTAGTTACTCCCCAACACTGGCCTTCAGGTAACGTAAAAACGGAAAAGGCTCTCTCTAGAGCCAGTGTTAGTTTTGTCTGTTCTGGGCTCCTGTAGAAACATGGCGGAGCAACATGGTGGACTCGCTCCCTATGTAGATATGAAGGGCTCATTCTAAGCTAACGAAAACAAAATGATTATATTTCATTTCTGCCAGTAGCTCCCCATAAATCCTACACACTGGACCTTTAAAGGTAATGTTAAATACCAGAGATAGAAGGGGAGAGAAAGAAAAGGGGTTTTCCATGGAAGTGCATGTATGGTGTTGATGGTTTGTGCTTCTTGTTCACTCCATACCTGTCGTGTTTTGGCAGAGGTCTCGATGTAAGGGATGCCGTAAGAGCGGGCGAGTTCCTGGGCTTGCCTTGTGTCCACCGTGCGTGCCGGGAGGTCACATTTGTTTCCCACGAGCACCATGGGAACATCGTCTGAGTCCTTTACACGTTTAATCTGTTCTCTGTGAATTGCAGAACAAATACATTTCATTTAATTGTGAAACTTTGGCTTTTTCCGTAGCCTACCCCAGCAATGCATTTAGTCACAGTGACATATCTCCTGCCTAGGATCCTCCCTGCTTCATAAACAACAGCAGCTCCACTACTGGAGGGCCAACCACCCAGGGAGCTCTAGGACCCTGAGGAAGAGCCAGGGCCCGCCGGTGCTGGGCTGTGCTGCACTGCTGAAGGAGGGAGGTGGAGAGGAAGGGAGGGAGGGGGAGGGATGGACAACAGGCAGACGGCGAACAGCATTACCTCATCACTACAGCAGCCAGCGCCAAACGCCAGGCAGCCAGGGGGAACTGAGTGAGAGGAGTGGGTCAGATCAATCTATCAGCTCAGCCCTTCTTCTCCCCTAAGTCACAGTACAGCAGGATGCATCCGCTAGCGTCAGCCCTGCCCATCTGCAGTCAACACTGCTAATGGTGTTTATGACCACAGTTGCTCTGAGTCTTGATGTCACAGCAGACATGTTTAGACCGTGCTGTATATATGTGGGTGAGGCAGGTATCTCAAGTCTAACAGGCATATTAGAAATTACAGCAAACACTAAAAGAAGATATAATCAACTTGGTGCATTCGGTATAATACTGCTGCCTGGTTCTAATTAAAAAGGGGGAAAAAAATCAAGATGCACTGCCCAGTTTTAAGCAGGTACCATGCCAGTATGTGCCAACAGTGGAGCAGAAGTTTTGCAAAAATGCCTCAGACTATTTTTGTCGCTAAAATAGACAACAGCTCTTTAAATAACTCAACAGCTCAAACCGGGACACCACCTATTCTAGCATCCAACCAAGGATCCATGCGTGCTTTCACAAGTTACACAATGGTTTTACACAGTGGTACCAGCAGTTGTGTTAAAACCGGGCCCAAAAAAAAAAAAGAAAAGCTGGGCTGCGATGGCAACAAGCCAAACAAATGTGTGTGTAAGAGAAACTCTGCAAATCTTTAGATGAGGTGTTAAAGTTAATATGCAGCCTCTTTTACTCGCACCGTGCAACACTGGCAAGTGGGTGTCTAATGTGATGAGAAAGACAAAATGTGGCAAAGAGAGAGAGCACTGTCATCTCCAGCTGAATCTCTCTCCCCCCCTCCCTCGCTTTCTCCTTCCCTGTCCTTGAAAGTGCTACCTCTCCCTGCTCCTCTAATTGAGTCAGGATCGATTTCATTGGCATCGTGCTGTAATCCTCCAGTTGGGGGCTAAGCTTTCTTTAGCCGTGTTAAACGCTACAGCATGACATCACCCAACTACTGCAGAGAGCTGGCACACATACGTATACACACCCCTCCCTATCCGGACCCCGTGGGAGTCCCTGCAAAACACACACTGCATATACAAATAAACAAAACGTTAGAGGAGAACTAACAGAAGGGATTTTGTGTCTGAACTCTGTGATCTGACCAGTAAATACAGATGTTCACATCTGCAACAACAGATCTCACAATGTTCAATATCAATGTCACGGTTTGTGGTGCCCCTGCATCCCTAAACCCTCTTTTTCTTTGCCTCACTCTTACACACACACCTGTACTGGTGAATGTCCTCGAAAGACTTGGTGTTGTTGATGGCGAAGACGCAGAGGAAACCCTCCCCTGTCCTCATGTACTGATCCCTCATGGCGCTGTACTCCTCCTGACCTGCAGTGTCCAGGATGTCCAGCAGGCAGGTCTCCCCGTCAATCACAACCTGTTTCCTGTACGAGTCCTGCGGAGAAAAAAAAGGGAGAAAGTCCAACATTTAGAGAGGTGGTAAAAAAACGTGTGAGTGAGCAACATGGAACAAAAAGTCAGACACAAAACGATGGCTCAGGTGGAATTTGAGGCAACTGTCCTTGGCCAGTGCTAAGCAGCATGTCCACAAATAAAACACACAGAGATATGATGTTGATTGAATGTGTGTCAACTGGTATCTGTTATTAATTCCCTGTCCACTTCTGGGTCAAATGCACATCTATAGAGATCAGTGGAGCAGGGCATCGGAGCCAATGTTTGGCCTTCCAACACGCAGCCACAAAAACATGGAGTGCCGTCCCTTTGTTTGTTAGAGCATAGGGGCCAGGAATGCAAATACACAAAAAGGACATTGTCTGGCCAGAGGCAGGCGTGGTGAGAAAGAGAGGGAGAGAGAGTGGCGACAGAGAGTAGAGAAAAAGAGAGAGGAGAAAACATTCTCACTTGCAATATCTGCAATCTTTTTTTCAGTATCTTGTTTTCATGAAAATATAAGAATTACAGACGGAGTACATATTTTTTCTTAGAAGTAAATTAGGAATTTCTTCCAAGCCCGATCGTTTGGAGAACTGCCACAGACTTTGATTAATTAAATTAAATTAACTTGATTTAGACTGAGCTGTCGTCTCGGTAGAGTCCAGACAATGTTGTTCAGCAGTGACTGTTGGATTGGACCATAGACTGCATATAAGAAGTTGACGTAGTCACCGTGAGGTCACCCATTGGTTAGTGGACGACAGTTTTGAAGCCTCGGCGTCGCCATCTTGATTTTTTGCAACCACAAGTGACATGAGAGTGTGGAGCTAAGTACAACTGAACGCTGAAGAAGACATTTTTAGGTGACCAAAATGTTAAAATTACTTTCATGAACTGAAAACACACTGTGAAAGGGTTATGGGTGCATGGAATTTGCTGGCATCATTTTTATATGAGGTAATGTGAGTACAGGGATTTTTGTATGTGATGTTTGAATGTATAAAATGTATGAACTTGTTTATGATTTCTGTCGGACCCCAGGAAGACTAGCTGGTGCCATTGTGTCAGCTAATGGGGATCCTAATAAACTAAACTAAACTAAAGTTCTTAGACAAAAATACGGACAACTCCCAGAACGGACAACAATGTGGTAGCGACCTGTCAATCACTAGGTAGCCACGCCCTAAAGCATACCTTGCTTTATGGTCTATTTGACTCTAAATGGGACCATAATTTACTAAATAAACATCATGCTGTATTGAAGACTTGAAACTAGCGATTGAGACCATAAACTCATGTTTACAATGTTTACTGAGGTAATAAATCAAATGAGAAGTAGGGTCATTTTCTCATAGACTTCGATTCAATAAGACTTCTTTTTGCAACCAGAGGAGTCGCCCCCTGCTGGCTATTAGAAAGACTGCAAGTTCAAGGCATTTCCGCATTGGCTTCACTTTTCAGAACCGAAGGTTGCCGCCGGGATTGGACATTTGTATAAAACATGTAGATTAATGCATGCACTTCTACCACATAAAGTGTAAAAGTGGTGTACAGCGACACTACAATTCAAGGGGGAGCTGGAAATAATTCATTTTTAACAATACGATCAACCCTCGTCTACCTTCCCACCCCAACACCCAAGATGCCACCCACAAGAATAATGTGCAGAACATGCAGAAGAGAGTCATACCTCTATGGTGGGGTCATATTCATCCACAAAGTGGTTCTGGATGAGCTGGATGGTGAGTGCACTCTTGCCAACGCCTCCAGCTCCCACCACCACCAGCTTATACTCCGTCATCTTTGCCGCTGCTTCTCACCACACACACACCACTGCTGGAGAGAAGAAAGAAGAAAGGTGCAGGTTAGCACCGACAGGTACACATTACCGGGTTAATTTGGACAGAACAACAGACATACACAGAGCTTTGACAAGCTATTGTCTGCCACTGGACTGTCATGTTGTGGTCCACAACCTTTGCTGCCCAGTGGTGAGAGACATCAGTGGTTTTTGTGTGTGTGTGTGTGTGGTGGGAGCTAAGGTTGAGACCCTCAAAGGGGAATGTGAAAAATGTGCTGAAGGTACTCAATGTTCCAATGCTCTCCCGCCCAGTGTGAGCAGCAGAAAGTCAGTGTGTATGAGAGGGAGCGCTAGGAGGGAGAAAAAGAAGGGGCATGACACCGGCAGACTCATCACTCAGGCTTCACATTACAGATGCCTACCTTTGAACCCACGGTGACAAGACGCCAGAGCAAAAATGATCACATTTTTTAAAATCATAAAAATAGAGCAATGAGAAAAACACATACAAAAAAATATTTCTTTCAAAAGGATCTGCACCTTTTTCTTTTCAACAGTCACTATTACTAACAAAGCAAGGCTACTGCTATGAACTGTTTGCTGGTTTGCCTTGCTGCTTCTTCCATAGGGATCAATCCATAGCAACAGAACGAGAGGCCTAAAAGAGGATTTTATGACTTCAGGTGTGCCTGCAGTTGTCCCCTGTGGACGCACTGAACCCACTTAAGAGGTCTAGTTGATGTAACAGGGCTGCCCCTGACTATAAATCAAGGCATGTTATTAAAGAAACATGTCGGCCTCTTGAGAAAACATAAGTGATATCCATTTTCTGTAGGCTAAAACTTACATGACACAGGTAAACATCACGTTTACATGAATTTATGGATCTAGACGGTATCTGAAAGCAGAAAAGGGAAAGTAAAGCAGTTCCAACATGGACGGGTAATATTTTAAGTTGGATGGACATGAAAAATGATGCTTGATCATTCCAAAAAATATTTGGGAAATTTTTTCACCACCTTTGGATGTGCATTTGAAATTAACAGGGCAAAATTTATTAAAAGCAGGCTTTGAAATCATTTAGTTGCGATGAGTATTTTCTATTAACTCAGGTCGAGATGTTGTAGCGAAGAAAAACTAATCCGGATTTTACCAGAAAGACGAGGCATGCTCAAAAAATGTGTGTGAATTTGCCGAAAATGCCAGATATGCTATCACAATGTCAACTATCGAGTCAGCTGGAACCACACATGTGGCCACACAAGGCAATACAAAGACACACACAAACACACACACACACACACACACACACACAGATCCCCTGACATCACCACCACCCTTACAACACCGCTGGCCAGTGAAATTCCAGGCGTGTTGAGTCAACGCCGGGTAGAAAAAGTAGTCATATGGGTGTTTCCACTACACTCAGTGGCAAAGTGTGACTCAGCTTATTGCAAATTTACCAAAAAGTTACCAAATCTTATGACAGGGTTCCAGACTAACTTTTTACATTGGTTGCACTGGTGCGCCTAACTTTTTTTCATTTAGGTGCACCAGCACATAATTTACAGTAGGTGACGGTGGACCCAAAATGTTTCACCGGCCGCAATAATACCTTTTAACCGTTTGGTCAGTTCCCATAGGCCTACATTAGGGATGTCACAATAGCAGAAATTTAGTAGTCGATAGAAATACCAGTGAAATTCCACGATTCTCTACCAATTCGATACCACAGTAAAAAAAACAGAAGTAAAACAATAAACCCCATGTACTTCAACATCCACTCCCTTATTACCGTTTGCATACTGGTTTTTGTTAGGAAGTATAACAAGTCATAATACCCTCTCTATTATCTATTTAATATTGCTCTGAAAACATCTCCTTCAAACAACTGGATTTATTCAACATTTTACAAGATACTTGAACACATCATGATAATGCCCAATTTCATTTTTACTGAATAGAGCCTAGAGTCTACCTACGGTACTGTCAGGTATCCACATGTTTACATATTACGTTGGTATAAGCGTAACGTAATGTGTGCGTAGCGAGTGAGTGGTAGAGTGAGAGAGACACGCTACGAGCCGTTTGGCGATCATCGGAGCAGAGAAGAAATTAGCGGTAAAGTTGTCACGTGTTATTAAATGTACAGTGTCACGTACGGGCGCGTGCACACACAAACACACACTCGTTTTTTGCACTCTCCACTTGTGAAATGAATCGGGCGCAGTGTTTAGGATTAGGCATTTTATGGGGACCAGGGAGACAGGTGGTGGAACGGTTACCTCCCCTGGTGATGCCGATCTGAGCTGGGCCGTTCAGAGCCAGGAACAGGTGTAATGGGCACCACAGCAATTTTCTTGACGAAAAACAATCAATAGTTCTCTTCATTTTTATTACCCGTATGTTTTATGGTTGTGATGTTGCTCGAGTACAGGGCGTGGTTTCACACACACACACACACACGCGCGCACACGCACACACGCACACGCACACGCACACGCACACACACACAGACAGACCTGGTAAATATCAGGCGCACCGGTGTGACCAAGGAAAATATATTGTCGCACTCCACAGATTTTTGGTATATGCGACCAAAATGCTTGCACTCTGGAGCCCTGTATGACCTAAAAATGACCTGAGCCCTGTGGTAGACATGATGGCACATGATGAGTCAGAGTTAGAAAGACATCAAGCTTTCATGGAGACTTTGCTAATGAAATAAAATACAAGCTAGGGCTAGCAGTTTGACCACACCTATGGCTAACTACAAGTAAAATCTGCTGGAGTCCCATAGCAACCACAGGAGCCTCCCGTGGTTATAGTTTCAGTTTGACATCATGAAGACAACAATGAGTGGTCAGGTGATGATGTCATCTCTGAGCTCAGAGGAAAAT
>CAKAKR010059819.1:0-26637 GCA_916700685.1 Adelosebastes latens
GCTGTTGAGTCTGTAACTACCCATTAGACCCACCTATTTTAAGGGGATATACCACACCCTTTACCTGGATTTGCTGTCGAGTGTGCTGTATCATAATTAGACCAAAGGCCAATTGTTTATGAACTATCCCTATATTACCCTTCCCAAGTTTCAGTGTGCCCGACCACTCCTATTTCTAAGCAAAAGAAAGACTTTTACCATGCTAATTACTGAGGAGCTTGGCGAAGACATTGATATTGCTTGAAAAAGAAACTTCACTGCTATCATTATATGAGTACAACAAGAGAATATGTATGGTTGGCTTAACTATTATTGACGGTGATGTATCCTTTCAGCGGTCCAGCTCCTATTTTCCCAGTAAATAATTTGAGTTATCTCATCGAAATCCTCACCAGTTTCTCAGAGATCAGATTTGGGCCCCCTAAGACTCTTCCTGGACTCATTGAATTATTTGCAAACATATTTTTTTGCCTTCACATCTGTTTCTGCCAATTAAACATAGTGATCCTGATGGCCTTAGCCTCGCTTCTTAATCATCTTGCAAAGTGCAGGATTCCTTAAGTGCCATTATTTGCCAGGGTTTCTTGAACTTAAACCCAAATGCTAAGTGGTCTAGTAAAAAGTAATCCATCCTGCTGTCTCTTGTTGCTTAAACTTCTGCAGCTCTGACTGGAACCGACAGACAAAGATCTATATAATTCTTTACATTTAGATTCGATTGTAAGGTTCTACTGGTTACCCCCAAAGGCCCCTTGGCCTTGACCTTAGACTGGCTTCTGGCACAAAGCTACATCGCATATCTTGAATTCTTTATGTACCAGATCCCAGTCTCAGGTTCCTACTGGGCCCATCACGGTCCAGATAACATAAATAATCATCCTTGTAGACTCTCCAGATTAAAAAAACAAGATATAATTGTTCCTTTGGCATTAGAGCTACCAGAGTTTGCATCTGTCTGAGGAGCTTGTTTAAATCTGCATTATACTTTGAACCACTTTTTATTGCACTGTTTGCATTATTTGCGCAGTCATTTAAATGCTTGTCTTGGTCTCCGTCTATATTTCTTTTAGTTTTCCTACTGACTTTACTCTGTTTCTCCTTGTCTTTACAGCACATGAGCATACTATATGTTTTTTTTTATCGTTCATTACTTTATCACTTAAATCCTTTCTGTGAATTCAAATTTTCAACCCAGCCGTAAGGATACATTTAAAGATAAATTCCAACAACTTCTCAAGTATTTAGCTGTCGTAGCAACGTCTTAGATGTGATGTAAAGTTCTTGTTTTCAGTGCCAGTGTGTGGCAATAATTTGACTTGTAGCTGTAACTTTTTGTATTGTATCATTGGATGGATGATGCATTTTGGTACATGCAACTTTAAATGATCTTGATTTCATTTTACATACCCTTTCTTTGGGTATGCATATATATTTAAATATATATAAATATTTTTTTAAAAACACTCGTAGTGTTACATATTCTCCAGTCTCAATGATTAGTAGAAAAATAACCGTATTCCTGCTGTGGTGTACTAAGTGCTGTCATGAAGATCCTCATAGCTAAGTGAGAGACTAACACACAGTGACGTATATCCACAAGACCGAAGACTTTGTCGAGTACAATCCGGGTATCTTTACGTCGTATTGAGCCCACGAGAGCTGCTCTTTTTGTCACATTGTAGCCCAGCCAGTGTCACAGAGAGAGGGATGCAGTGTTGTCTGGCTCACTCCAGGCCAAACGTGCTGGTTTCCTCTACCGCGATGAGCAGTTTCTCATACAGCATGGTGTATGACGGGTATGGAGGAAGGTCGAGACGGTTAAAACAGGTATGAGCCCTGAGAGGGAGAGAGAGAGAGAGAGGGACAGGCAGACTGTTAGAGAGTATGGAGAGTCATGGCTAGAAGAGAATACCTGAAACTCACATCACTGTTTACATTTGTTTTTTTCATTCACTTTGACAAACATTTAGGAGGACACCAACACAAAGATATTTCTATCTTGGAGCCCCAAATATATATATATTTTTTTTAATAATTGTAAACCAGTTCCTTCAACACTGTGTATAAGCACCTGGAATGAGGAATCAAGAGGGATTTCTCATTTCAATATTTCAACATCATCTTCTATGGAAATACTATCTGCATATAGTATTTCCATAGTATACAAGGTTGCTTTTATTGTCTCCCGACAGTTAAAGGTGGGGTTGGTAGTGCTGTCAGGGTCTGAAATTAACTTTTTTTCACTGCCTGCCACTAGTAGTTGTCTGCCACTCAGAAATTGTATTTGCCACTTTGAAATCTCTGCGCTAAATGAAGGAATAACATTTTAGATCTGATGTCATTCAATGTTCGATATATTTTACATAAAAAACATTATATACATGGTAAATTACAGTGTTCGAATTATACCGTGGCGGGAGGGTAGTGTACACAGTACAAACTGTACTTTGTTTTTGTCATCTATAGTGGTTGTTTGCATAAAAACACACAATTCAAATGATTATGATTATTTAAATATTTGCTTTGATTAAAACAAATCTTGTTAAGTTGTTAGGAAGTTAAACAGGTCATAATTCCTTCTCTAATATCTATTTTATATTGATGTGAAAACATCTCCTTCAAACAACTGGATTTATTAAAGTTTCTCGCCAAAAACTTAATTTTACGAGATTACATTTGAACACATTGTGATAACGTTGTAATTTACCTTCACCCAATAGTCCTCTTTCCTGAGCAGACTTCGAACGCCTCATAATAAAAACTCAATGGCACCTCCGTTAACGTTAGTAGCTCGGCTATTTATCCAATCAGTGACTGTGCTGCAGCTAACAGCTAACGTTACTAACTCTCCTCCTGTTGATTTCAACACAGATTTGTTCGCTTTATCAGTGAAAAATAGGGTGCGTCCCCTCAGGTTTAGTAGCGCCATGCTGTTGAGCGCTTTTTTTTCTCTCCGTCGTGTCTCCGGTCAAACAAACTGAAACATGATACAGCGTGGGTATGCGTCATTGTGCATGCGTAACTATCGGAAAGCATCAATAAATGGAACCAATAGTCACGGAGGCATGAGATGCCAAGAAAGTGGACAACTACGGTTCTCTATTCCCATCACTAGCGTTTTCCGTGTCTGCCAAAGTGGCGGGTGGCCTGTTGATTTCACCCTGGTTCCAAAACAGAGCCCCTTCAGGAGGGTTAGGACGGCTGTAGCTCAGTGGGGAGAGCGGGTCGTCCTTTAACCGAAAGAATGGCAGTTTTATTCCCAACTCCTCCTGTCCGCATGTGGAAATGTCCTTCAGAGACACTGAACCCCAAGTTGCTCCTAAGTTCAAGTATATGCGACTGCAGGGATTGTTGGCAGTGACACTCCACTGACTGCATTATTTCATATTTAACCATTCGTTCAAAAGTTTGGAATCGCCTGCCACAAAAGCTTGATTTGGTGCAGTCAGCTGTCTGAGAGGAATACTCTATATGTCTGAATGGTCTTTCATGCTTTTAGGTTGTAGAAAATCCTCTTTAAACAGAGATGTTATTTTGTATGAAGGGTTTCTTTTGTACATGGAGAACAAACACTGTACAATGGTTCAACCACAAGTCAATAGTCATTGGTAAAACAAATTGGAAGCTTATAGCATCAAATTCTGTGCAGATTTAAACAGGAACGGGTTCTTGTTTCATTGTCAAGGTCACAATAATGCAGCCTAGAACAAGCTGGAATTCACAGCTGCAACGTGTTGCTTTAGCAAAGCTCTTCTTCAAACTTCACAATAGAAACAGAAGGTTAGTCTGAGGTTAGCACTACTGGAATATTAGCTATAACATTACAGCTGATTGTAAACGTTTGAACGGTAGTATAGTAGTCAAGCTACAGTGGCTGAGTTGTACTGACCGGGGAGGGAATGTGATTAAATTACTGTTTTGCTTTTGCTCTTCTGGAGACTGCTGTCAAATACAACGCCTTGAGAAGAAAATCACTCGCATCCTACAGTATGAGTCCTGCTGTCAATGGGCCAAACAAAGCTTACTTTGGACAAGGTGACATTGCTGTAACTCACTTAAAGGGAGAGTGTGTAGGATTTGATAGCATCTACTGGTGTGGTTGCAGATTGCAAACTAGAATGGCACTCGGAGAGCGCAGACCTCCGCCAAGCTGCCCGAGTACGATGCCCCCTCTCTCCATTCAGCTAGCGCCATCATCCACGTGTATTTTTGTTTATGTTGAGATCAGCTGTACGTAGCGGAGCAGCGTAAAACACTTCATTCAAACTGGACAGAAACAAAATAAAACTCACCTAAACCGTCTTCGTTACTTTTTCCAACAATCATCAAGTGTGCTTTGGTCCAACTCAACTGTAATTTCCCAGAGTTTAATCTAAAAAAAACGCAGAATCTAAAGGTGTCCCCCCCTCCCTCCATCCCCCGCTCTCTCTGTCCCTCTCTCTGTAGGCAGAAGGAAAGAGGCAGGGTCAGTTACACTGCGCAAGTCCTAAAGCCTGTGGTGTCAATGCACAGGCTGAGCGGAGTATTAAAAAAAATTCCCGAAACCGGATCATGAGTCAGATCGCCACCAAAATCGAATGGATTGTTCATTGTGCCACACCCCAACCATCCCAAATTTCATTCACATCCATCACGGACTTTTGGAGTTATCCTGCAAACGGACAAACCAACAAACAAACCAACGCCGGTGAAAACATAACCTCCTTCCTAGGCCTCCGGCCTTGGCAGAGGTAATAACTGACTACCCCTCCGCTCCTCACCCCTCCCTTTCCAAGACTGCGGTAACGTGAGCCGCAGAGTGCAAAAAAACGCCGTAACGCCATTCACCTTGCTCAGAGGCCATCCATACCACCGGCGTTTTCTGAAGTAGCACGTCTAATAATACAGATAGGCATGTTTCTATATCATCATCATCATGCTCGCGCGGGTCGACCCGCAACCCGCACGCAGACAGGTTTGGGTGAGTTTACTATAAATAATTGCAGGTTTGAGCGGGCGGTTAAAAAAGGGACCAAGCAGCGTTCCAAGGAAGTTATTAATAACTTACAGAGACATTGCGTGCATTAATCCACATTCTCTTCCCCTCTCTCTCAAACATGCACACAACAGCGGTAGTGGCGGCAAGTCATTTTAACAGATTGGTGACACCACCATGTACAGTAATGCGCTGTTGCGGCGCTCGAGTTGTTTCTAGGGTTCACAAGTTAAGTAGACAAACCTGTTTTAATGGTGCCCTCTGGCTTAGCAATACTGTATTATACCAATCCTTATAATATTGAAAAGTATATTCACATAAAGAAAAATGTCCGTCATAAGAGAGTTGATGAAACACCCAAGTTGTTTTGTTTTTGTTTCCTTTATTTCTGCCTTTATTTAAACACCTTTAATCAGTTGCGCTCACTCATGAATAGCTTTCACTGCTTTATTGAATGCACTTCCAGGTATCATTAAAAAAGAAGGTATAAAAACCATCCTAAATGATATTTTGGAAACCTGAGATACCTTCTTTAAACACAAATTAGGGGTGTTTGAATGGCGGCGTGGCACGAAGTTTGCAGTTCCAGATGGCACCAGCTAATGTGTTGGAAATGGTGAATCTTAAATCAGGCTGCAGTGACGTCTCAGACGCAGAGATGTCTGCCAGCATGGCCTCTCTGATTTACTCAGCGTGTTTATTATTCTGGTACTATTTGTGAGGGCTCTGGCTGCCTCTGGCCTCCCATCTCGCTCTCCATCTCACTGTACCCTCCAGTTTGTGTCAGCTTTGATAAAACTGAGCCAGTTAAAAGTGAACAGCGGCCCCACTCCCTTTGACACTGTAAACAAACATGACACAAATGTAGAAAAAGGACAACAGCAAACGAGCTAAAAGATTAAAAAAACAAACATCATAACTAATTGGGTTTGCTACCAGGACGGTCAGTAATTGTTTCATGGTTCAACAATACAAGAAGAAATTTACAAGGTATAGCGTCTGATCCTGTTTACTGTACTCATTCCTACCGTGTTGACCCATTACTGCCCTGATACTTGGTGAATCTGGGTCATACTGGACGATGCCACGCCTCATAATGCCCACATTCAATACAAGGAGAAAGTAGTGTGTGCTTTATGTTGAGAGTACAAAGTAAGGGTGTGAAGTCAGGGTGGCAGGCAAGCCATCGGTCTCATTCCAAGGGCGTCAAATTCCAACGTTTTGTCAAGGTCCTCGGCGCCCTTTAGTGTCTGTATGAGAAGCACCGGGCTTTATAACTAACTCCAATGTAAACACATCCGTATTACGCCAAAGACCGATTCACGTGTCGGGTGTTCAGACCAGCTGTGTTTCTGCTGCTGCCAGCTCTTTCTTTCTACAGCTTGCCTTTCATAATGGCCATTTCATTTCATTATAAATGTCATTTATTTTTATTTTAGACAGAGAAAGGTTAAGAAACGTGTGGTAATTTGTAAATAATAGTAATAATCCACAAATAAAACCCCGTACTATATTAATTCATGGAGCCCTGCAAGTCACTGCATGTTCTACAACACTGTCCTACAAATATTTCAGAATAAAAGCCTTGTGATAACAAATGAAAGAATTCTGTCCACAGAAAAAATGCTTGAGGGTCTTTCTTTTGAAATGAAAGCAGGAAGTGTTGATTTAAAAATAAGTCTTTACTTTTTTTCATCTCCGTAACATATTCTACAGATACAGACATTGAAGCTGTAGTGATGTAGCTGGTATGATGTCAATATACAGTCAATAGATCACCTTCACTGTCTGTTGTTGCTGTGAACCAAATCAAAAATAGGCGAGACCGAGCCACGCGAATATAAAGAGCGACAAAGTCTGTGTAGGGAGGAGGTCGGGGTGGATGGATGGGTCAAACAAACACAAGACTTTCACCCAGTAGACCGCTGTTTGTGTCCCATGTGAAACCAAGCCAACGTTGATTTATTTAAGGTACGACAGTACGTTACGTAAAGTACTTAACTTATGGGGCCATTATTGTATGGAGCCAGATCAGTCTCAATATTAATGAATGCACAGAGAAGGCTGATTTATATAAATATATTTATATATAAATGTGCCTTCGCCAATGTCAGCTGGGATCGGCTCCAGCCACCCCGTGACCCTGGATAGGATAAGCGGTTACAGATAATGGATGAATGGATATGTATATAAATGTAAAAAAAAATCCACATATAAAAAAATAAGGGGTCACAAATAGATTTCTTGTAGCAAAGCATCTTTGATGTGAATTTCACCTTAATAGAAATCCAGAAATATATGTATTTAAAAGTATTTGCAATTTTCATCAAAAACGTATTTGGATGTTGTTACATTTATATACAAACTGTTGAATCTGCATTTACAGACTGCTTGTCATTTGTGAACTTAACTTTTTTTACATTTATATACAACGATCAGATTTGGAGCCCCTTTGTCGGTGGCGTTATAGCTGTGAATGTAGCTGTAGCAGACAGTGTGTGTACAGTTTATTTGTCGGTGAATAAATGCTACGAGGCTACAACTCCTCCGCTCAAGCGAGCTCAAGAGACCCGAGCCAACTTCCCGTATCTGTAACGCCGGCTCAGACTCTCTTAAGGTGGACCAGCTTTTCTCCTTAAAGTGACGAGTTTTTCCTCAGCTTTTTTATTAATTTTAACATTTCTTTTAAGCGATAGCGTTAAGCGGTTAAAATGCTTAATGTCAGTTAACGGTTAAACGGTTAATGATTAACATCCCTAATATATACTGTATATATACGACTTTTCAGCCAATAATATCTCAGTACAAATTTACAGATTGTCTACATATTTAGAGATGTGTGTACGCATACAAATCTCAACACTTGCAAATCTGAATACCATTTGCAGATTCCTGTACACATTCACAAATCTCAGTACGCATTTAGTGATTTTTTTTACACATTTACAAATCGTATTACGCATAAGCAGATTGAGATACAGTTACACATCTCTCCACACACATTTGCAAATCGTTCTGCTACAATAATGGCCCCATATTAACTTGCGTCACGTCAGGTAACCTATACCTAATAAATACTTATTCTAACCCAAACCGTAATATTTTCCTAAACCTAACAAAGTAGTTTTGTTGCCTAAACCTAAGTGACGCTGATTGGTCCTGACCGAGTGTCCGTATATGACGAGTTGGGAATGAGAAGGGATTGCATGTTTTCCAATCATATCCAAGAATGTGTAGTAGTGCCCAAACCAGTGCTAGAAAGTGTGTGTGTGTGTGTGTGTGTAATTCCTACAGCTGTTCTGTCAGGGGAGAGAACCTTACAAGACTGCTGGTTGTGACAGAGGCATTGGGTACAGCAAGAAACATATGCTGCGTTTTTATCATGGCAGCACACTGACAAAATACACACATAAGCCCTGTCAGACAAAATGGAATGACTGCATTTGCACACATTCTCCCAAATGAGGGCTCACATGTGCGTACGCACACACACACACATACACGCACACTTAACCACACACTGCTTCATTTATCAGTGGTACATTATTTATCAGCGGCAGCGTTGCTACTCCTCAAGGTATTTACAGCAAGGAATACATTAGCAGTGAAGAATGCAGGATTGGAAAAAAGTGAATATTCCTCTGGATTAATATGCACATCACAGCTCCTACTGGAATAATCAGCCAAGCTGTACTGGTCCCAGTAAACACAGCTGGGTTAGGCCTCTTTAAAACATTTCACCAAAAAACGGATCATTTCATTTCATTTCGGTGCATCAGAAATCTGTAAATCAATGACAGGTCTCTTTAATCTGATCTAATCACTGCAGCCTTTGGTGAAAATAGTATTATCTGGGAGTGTCATCTTTCACTAGTCAGGAAATATGAATTAGAATTACAATTGGAGTAATAAAACTGATAAATGGGGAGACTGTCTCTGGGTAGAAATATCCCAACACTTCATTTAATGAAGCAAATGCATATGGAGTCATAGGATCGCCATAATAAAGAGTTAACACTAGGACCGTCAGACATTTAGGGGTACTATTTTCTCCAAATCCCACGCCAAAGAGTGTCTGTATCCTTTTGTTTGCGCTGATGGGCCATTAACTACCTCATCAGTCTCCATCTCTTTAGCACATTGTGACAACTCAGGCTGTGCCGCTGTTTTTCCATATGACATAAGTCGATACGCAGCCCCCACACACCATACACAGCTTATCTAACGGCTAGAACCTACATAAAACTGGTATAATCTTAGCAGTGTAAAATGTGCAATTTTCATATGATGACCTATTTTTAGAAAAACTATTTTCACGCTGCCACCCGATGCAGTAATAGTCCACGGCAAAACAAAAGTATCATAGCATATGGAACAAAAGGTTGTTTTTGAAAGGCTAAATGCCAACAAATATGGATTGAAGCAGAATATGAAGCTTAGCAGAAACTCATTCATTCACAAATCTCTCTGTCTCTCACTCTCTGGCTCCTACACTATCATCTGTCTATGGGCATGCACCAGATTTTGCCACGATCTCCATAAGCCAATCATATCGTTGCTGTCAAAATTTGAAAACCAATTCCTTAGCAGCAGGAGTTTCTCTTCCCACTCGTTCCCCTGCTCAGACAGAGACAGGCACTCTCATCTGCTATTCCAGGCTAGAACCGATCACACATCCAGTTTCCGGCTAAATTCAGCAAAGCTATTCACGCATGCCTCCAGATCCCAAATGCTCAGCCTCATCGGCGTCCTTCATTGCCACCAGGCCTCCTCGTTGCAGCCGCCGCACTACATTCATTCCACCTCAAGCCGCTCAACACTTCAAGGTAAAGACATAGATGCCTCATCTGCCTGCCCAGGCTGAGAGTTCAATTCCTGCACCCTAACCAAGTTGTTTTTGTGCATAAACCTGACTAAACTGGAGACCATTTCGAGGGGCGTGTCATGTCGTAGTTTTGTTTGCACATTTGGGGTGTGAATGTGGTGTGAAGAAAAAGAAGAGTTAGGAGAGGTGTCCAAGAATAATTGGTATATGAATTATTAATTCATGGCCAAAAACTTGTTTTGCGAGGTCGCAGTGACCTTGACCCTTGACCACCAACATCTGATCCGTTCATTCTTGAGTCAGAGTGGATGTTTGTGCCAATTTGAAGAAATTTACTCAATTAACTCATTCCTGAGATATTACGTTAACAATAATGGGATGGACATGAGATCACAGTAACCTTGACATTCGACCTTTGACAACTGAAATGCTATTATTACTGATAATTCTATTATCACTCTATGATACTGATGCTGTGCATCTCTCTCTCTCTCTCTCTCTCTCTCTCTCTCTCTTTCTCTCTCTCTCTTTCTCTCTCTCAAAACCAAACCGGCCGAGGCAGATGGCCGCCCACCCAGAGCCTTGTTCTGCCCCCGAGGTTTCCACCCGTTAAAGGGGAGTGCCAGTGCATGCTCATGGGGGATCTTTTGTTGGGTCTCTAAATTATTCTAGTACGGTCTAGACCTGCTCTAGTTGAAAAGCATCTCAAGATAACTTCTGTTATGATTTCACGTTATATAAAAATAAATTGAACTGAATTGAAATATAATCAGTTCATCTTTGAATCCAAGTTGACATTTGTGCCAAATTTGAAGAAATTCGCTGAAGGCGTTCTCAGGCTTCTCAAAGCATCGGTGTGTGCAGGAATTGATTACTCAGCCTGAGCAGGAAGGCCCGCCCAAAGCCAGTTGATTGAGAGCTTAGCCCTTTAAGGATTAGCAAAAACAATAAGGAAAAAGCAAAAGGGAAAAGAATACGGAAAAATAAAGCGATAAAAATAAATAAATGGCATAATATAACAATACATAATTAAAAATATACAGAAAAAAATATTTATATGAAAAAAATATATAAACAAAATATATAGAGAAATAAATTAACAAATAAATGTGGAAAACAATGAAATTGCTAATAATATATATTTTTTTTAATTTGTCTTAATATTTCCACATTTTTTCATTTACTTATATTCTTTTATTTAATACTCATTATATTTTCACATTTATTTATTTACAAATATATTCTATTATTAATTCCTTTTTATAATTATTAATTACAAATATATTCTATTATTTATTCCTTTTTATATTTCCACATTTATTATTATTCTTTAACATTTATTATTTCCTATGGCACTCCTGTGACTCCATAAATGCATGGCGAAAGTATTTACCATTAACGCCGTTTGTGTTCCCTGCTCACTACGGGAGAGCTGACTGAGTTATCCTCTCTTTTTGTTGGTGAGAACACAACTGTCCATTGTGGGGGTGTAATGCAAAACATAATAAGCTGTGTTAAAAATGAATGTTCCCAGGGCGGTTGGTAAACTTGTAACATTTTCAAAAGGTAATGAATGATAAATAAAGATGTTTATGAGTCACAAGAGCAACGCTGCTTCTACAGTTTGGAATTGAAGACTCTCAAAGGCCACATAACCAAATTCAGGAAGTAGGGATAATTTTAGCAAACCTGCGAGGAGGGGACCTCCTTGTGTTTTACTTCCCTTGTAACACATTTACAAGGGAAGAAAACACAAGGCAGAAACAAGGCGACAAGGAAACAACTGCCAAATTGGAGGAGTAATAGATAACCAGTGAAAGATGTGTCACAAATAAGTAATATTTCAAATGGCAAATTACTATTATTAATGCAGCTGTTGTGTACTTAACTATAATGGTGAAAACCTTTGACTTGAAGAAATTGAGAATGAATACATGCTACTATTAATAGAAACTACAAATACTATTCTTATTACTGTGATTCATTGTTTACTGATTTAAAAACTCAACAAAAGTCAACTAATATGGCATTTTCACCCTCTTCGAATATTATCAGTGGTTGTCAGCCTTATAGATATGGGTTAGAATGGGCCTGCTACACCTACTAGTAGGTAGCAGGGGGCTATTACCATCGATTCACATAGATGATTACTCACTCCTGTTGCGTAACTTACGCAGTAATTATTTTAACCTAAACCACGATCTTCTCCTAAAACCAAGCAGTTTTTTGGTCTAAACCTAAAGTTGTTTTGTTGCAATTCACGACTTTAAAGGTGCTATTGGTAAATGATAAACAGACTCGCATTTATATATAGCGCCTGACTAGTCTTCCGACCAATAAAAGTGCTTTACACTACATGTCAGCATTGATGGCAGAGGCATAAATACTAAATACTCATTCACACAAGGCTGGCACAGCCTTCAGCCCCTCAACATTTCAAGATGTGGACTGGAGGAGCCGGGGATCGAACCGGCGACCTGCCGATTGGTGGGCGACCTGCTCTACCTCTGAACCACAGCCCACCAGAAGTCACAAAAATAAGAGTCTAAGTCTAAGACGACAGAGGCAGTCTAGATGGTAATAATGTTTTAAAGGATGAGAGAGAGGAGGAACGCACATCAGTGTTGTGGAGGTGCTGACCACGGTGAAAATACAAGTGTAAAGGAAAATAGTCACACACTCATAGCCAAGATAAAAAAAAAAATCAACATTTTTTATGTTACGGAGCTATGGGCTCCAATATGTTTTGCATTTTTTCTAGCCTTTATGTGGCATATCTGGAAAAAATAAAAATACTTTATATATTATACCTTTTTTAAGGGCATTGTGACCAACTACATTACTTTTGCAGCTTTTTAATTTCAGCCTCTGAACACCTCAAGTTCACTATGAATTTTGACTTGGAGAGAATCGGTTCTATTTCATTCTTCCTGACCGCCAAAGGCAGTGCTTAACACTAGGTTGCTTTCCCTTCCATGCTCAAATGATGCTTGATATTGTGCTTGCTCCAAATATACACCAGATATGACTCATCAGCTGTATTGAATTGCTCCAAAAGGGCACCCCGTGTTAGCGTGGTTTTTCTCCGGGTTCTCAGGTTTCCTCCCACAGTCCATAGTTAGGTTAATTGTTGACTCTAAATTGCCCGTAGGTGTGAATGGTTTTCTGTCTCTATGTGTCAGCCCCTGAGATAGTCTGGAGACCTGTCCAGGGTGTACACCGCCTTCGCCCAATGTCAGCTGGGATCGGCTCCAGCCCCCGGTTAGACATAGTTCATGTTCATAATAAGGGAGTAGTTGAAACCGAAGCGCATCTCTTCCATAAATCAAACAAGTAACTGACAGGTAAAAAACACTTTGCAGTAGTATCTATGCTGCTGTCGCTGATCAGTAAAGTGGTGAAAGGTCACATTGTTGACGAAAACCATATGGCTATTACTACATCCAATACATCAGATAAACAGAAGTTGCTTGCTACAACAAATTAAATTCGGCATTGAAGCCAATTGGGCAAATCCAGTTGACAAGGTATTCATTTGAATGTCAGAATATGAAGCACTGGGCAAAGGTACTTATCACAATTATGGAAATCACACTTCTAACCATAGCTATGTAACTTTGGACATGTCAATCAAGTTGTCTCACACCGTGAGGGCCAATTAACTGCTGTGGCTCTGCCATTGTGGCTCTGGCTTCTTTTTGCTGCTGATGTAGGGAGCAAAAATACTGCAATGGAGGCAGTGGCTAATACTCCTCAGACTAGTGAGTACTGCTAATTACAACCATGCACATTGCCTTCCATGATGCCATTCAGAGACAAGTCTAACATCATGCAGATTTAGCAAAAAAAGTACAAATGTGGAGACTTTCCCTTAGAACATAAGTAGATCAGGATCTAATGAATGTATGGGTGCAGTAGGTGAAGTGGGTGGATCCTGTGGTCGTGCTGCTGAGAGAAGCTTCATGTTGATGCTTTATGGCCGCACTGGGACGTTGGAAAAAGATACCAAAGATCTGCTGAGTAAGACTGGGTAAGTACAAGACATGACACAGCAGTAACAGTTTGAAACTTTTACAAAACCAATGTAGGCTAATTATAGACACCTTCTTTTATGATATGTGCATTATTAATATTGGAACTACCTACCTAGGGGCCCGCGATTGCCATTTTTACATTATTATAGATTATCAGCAACATAATTACTAACATTACGTTCTAATCTCACCTCATCACATACTGATGCTTTATCAGACCCCTCGGCTTCACTTTTCAGAAGTAAACATGCTTAATATTGTCAATAAACGCTTTTTCAGGATTAGTTAGGTTTAGGCAAAAAACAACATAGTTGGGCTTAAAATGATATGTGCCAATGTGACTTGACGTTGTGAAGACGGAACACGAACGAACAGTTAATTGTGACGTGAAAGTGAAACGTAACGCACGGGACACAAACAGCGGACTCCCCGGATGAAAGCCTTAGTTTCAGATCCTTTGCTTAAGGAAAAGAACTATGTAAAAATACTCCAGACAGAGCAGGTACATTTTTTCTTAAAATATTATGACTTTTTTTTTCATTAAATTTTGATTTTATTCTCATAATATTACAACTTTCTTTCTTGAAATATTATTATCCTTCCCAGGGCATTACTGTAAATGCCGAGGCTCTGTCACGGCTGTCGGCGTTTGGTTACCACCGCACAAGGCACCCCCTAGTGCCGGTATGAAACGCACCGGGCGTTCCATTAACTACAATGTATACCCATCCACCGCAACAGTAAATGCTTTGAGAAAGTGTTTCCGGGAGTGACTGTGGTGATGTAGTTTAAAGAGCAACAAGATTCGGTCAAAATCAAGTATACGGCTGGACCGTATATGGTCAGTATGTGAATGTGTGGCTAAATTGTTAAACAAATAGTCAGTGGTCATGTCTATAATGTTTTGTGAAAAAAGATTTCCACTTATATCTTAATATTTGAGTGAAGGACAACTTATAATGAAGCAAATAACATTCAGTAATAGTAAATGGTAACATTTACTAGTCATACATTTTATACAAGGTGAAAAGGTATTAGCATGACATATGCAAGGTTAAAAGTATTTCAGTTTTTTATTAAAGCATGTGTATCAAAAGCATTCATGATATAAGTGGTGTGTAACAATATATACATACTATACTCCATTCAGAAAACAAGCATTTTAAAAGTTGTTTGCTTGTCGTCTTGCGGACAGACCTGTCAAAGCATGAATTCAGACTTTTTATAAATCAACATCATAATGTAGTTATTTCAGCATCGTTTTGATCCGTTTATTGCAATTAAATCACAGCACAGTCTGTTTATTTTGGGTTCATACCGCAGTAGCGACGTGTGACTTGCTAGATAGTCAGTTCAATGGCGCTGTATGTGAAAACAGCTCGCCGCCGACGAACATAAACGCTGAGGAACATAAACAATAGCACATGCACAACAACGATGTGCATGATGTCAATGCATGATGTCAATGTTACATTGAACCGCTGACACGCTCCCCAGAAAACGTAAACACGGAACTGTTCTCCGCCTTTTCATTTTGAAAGAGCAACGGCCAATGAGGAAACTCCAACAGTCGGCCGACCAGTACTGTAACTTCATCACTCACTCAGTGACAGACTTTTGCGTTTGTAGGGCTGGCCCTCTGCGGTCCAGCCAAAAAGACACGCACCAGGCGGGCGGGAGGGGAGGTGGATGGGTCCAACAAACACAAGGCTTTCATCCAGGAGACCGCTGTTCATGTCCTGTGTGTCACGTTACAATCAGCTGTTTGTTGGTGTCCCGCATTCACAACATTCACTGTCATTTTCACTGTACAAACCTAGTAGTCTAACCATGTAGTTCTTTCCTAAACCTACAGTGATTTTGATGCCGAAGATTGAGGTGAAGAGGAGGGAAGAGTGAATCCTTTCTACATGTGTGTGTTGACTCAGCAGAGACAACATTAAAGGAGAAAAGTCGATCTACAGGAGAATAAATATTTGAACACAGAATGCCTGAGAGCCTGACTGGATTATAGTCCATTATGTTTCTATATTTTGTCACCTGGTGCCTTTGTGTTTTCCTTTACATAAATAAAGAAATGTCCACCATAAATTGTATACAATGTCACCAGAATGCAGGAAATTGAGTGATTGACAATCAAATTTTTCATGGGGGAGAACCCTCAGACCTCCAGCTTCATGTGTGTCCCCACCAATAATAAAACAAAACCTACACCCTTGGAAGGGGGCCCACTGACACAGGATATGCACAGGTCTCAGATTTCCATGGTACAACCCTAGCCATGATAAGACATGTGTCACGACAGCCGTGGCCGGAGGCACAAAGTCCACCTGACTCAAGGATGAACTGATTAGAATTTGGTGCTCAAAGGTCACTGTGACTCACGAAACATGTTTTTGGCCATAAATCAAGAATTCATATTTATTAATATTAATTATGGCAATTTCACAGAAATGTCTAACAGGATAAAATGATGAAGTGATGACATTTTGGACAGACATGGATGTAAACTGAAAATTGACTGGTTGGCGGAGGCATACCACCGTGAAGTGGAAATTCTAGTTGTAGGAAGAAAATGCCTACCGCCCACTCCTTCATTCTTCATTCTATCCAGCTTGTTTATTTATAGTGAATTTAAGATGCCTGTAAAAACTCTTGAAGAACTCTATCTTGCCTTCCTGATGAGTGGCATACAGCTAGGGTGACCATATTTTCAAACCCCCAAACTGGGACCCTAAAAGTGGCAGTAGGCAGAATATTTTTGGCATCATTGGGCAATAAATCCATAATAACTTTTCAGCATATTGTAATTCAAGTGTTCTGAGTGATAACTAGATTTCTGCACCTCCTCATGGCTCTGTTTTCAGGCTTTAAAAAAATCGACTTTGACCAATCACAGGTCATTTCATTGAGAGAGCGTTCCTATTGGCTGTGTTCCGGTCATGTGACCAGAACTTGGCGTTCCTTCAACAGTTTTTACACACACCCCTTTTATCCTCACAAACTTTCTCATTTTACAGCTATGCCGTGCACTACAAGATGATTCTGAAAACATTTGACAGACCTCAGATCAGCTCTTACTGCTTGTTTTCCTCCGGTCTGTGAAATCTTGCAGATGCCGTTAGGAGCACCGGAGGACACCGAGGCACATGATTTTTTTCAGGTTACCTGTTTCATGCACTACTGTCACAATATAGCGACCGTTTTATAAAAATAACTTTTTTTAATCATATTTGCTCCACTGTCGCCTACTTCAGCTTTAAGTATACCGCACGTTCATGCACATGTATGTGTTTGGCGTGCAAATGTATATTGCTATCTGGCCTTAATATGATCTTTCATATCGGCATTTCCATCATGTATGACCAAAAATTTAGCCTACTCTTGTTGTGGTTGCAGAACGCAGCATTTTCATTGTACGGTACTTTACGAAGAAAGGAGTTAGCCTCCTGAAGCTCTTCAGAAAAGACAGACCTTCTCTTCATCATGACGGTTGTTAGTGTGTACCGACACGGACATGTTTTGTCAGAAAGAGCCGCAAGCGCCATGGCAACAGCTTTGACAACGACACATTGATTGACACGTATACAGACAAATCAGTGTTGAATTTAGACGTGCGGTGCACTGTTTATGTTTATATGTTGGGTTAGGTAACAATGAGAATTCATCAGAACATGATGAACAACTACAGAAGTGCTGAAAACAAGTATAAGTGTGTTGAAAACCGGCACAATACAGATATTTGTCGGGACTCGGGACACCCAGCTTGAAACCGGGACAGTCCCGAATAAACCGGGACGTCTGGTTACCGTGCGTACAATCCCTTTTTCTCTACAACCTCTATGTTTTTGATTCAACCTCCAGCTGATATAAAGAGAAGGGCCATGATTCTCTCTCTCTCTTCTCGCTCTTCTATTTATGTTGTGTGTAAAGAAACACATGAAGATGAATCACGGACCTGTTGACATGGTAATTTAAGATGTTTGTATTATTGGAAAAACACATGAAGGATGCTTGAGATTACTTTGCAAGTGAAATGGCCACTTCAGACACAGCTCAGGTGGCTGGTCAAGTTCAACAGAGTGCATCTATTTCAGTTGTTTGCTAAATGCGACATGAATGCTCGAGTATCGTCAGTCGGCCTTTGTCTGCATCTTTTTTTTTCTCCGTCATTGTTCTCAATTCTCCTTTTCATGTAGCCTTTTATTTGTCTCTCAGTATTTTGGTTTAGCCCCTTACACATAAAAACACAACAGAACACCAACAGAACACATTATATGGCACAATGTTTTGAAGGAGCCTTTGTTGTTTTAGAACGTGTTGGTTAGTCTAACAAACCAACACGTTCTCATCCCAACTCCTAACATACTGACGCCTTGTCAGGTCCCTCGGCGTCACTGTTTCTGTCGCACTAAACACGTGTTTCATGACCCCTCTGCATCACTTTTCGCTTGCAGTAAACGTGTGCTTAAACCTGCAGTAGGCAGAATGTTCTTGGCATCATTGGGCAAAAAATTCCATTATAACCTTTCAGCATATTGTAATTCAAGTGTTCTGAGAGATAACTAGACTTCTGCACCTTCTCATGGCTCTGTTTTCAGGCTTTAAAAGATCTAGCCCGTGACGGGAGACTTTGACCAATCACAGGTCATTTCAGAGAGAGAGCGTTCCTATTGGCTGTTCATTCAACAGAGACAGCTGTCAATCACTCGCTAACTCCGACCAAACGGTCAAACTAGGCAGCGCTGATCAAATATGAATCAATATTCTGTTACTGTAATGCCTATTTCTCTCCTCAAATGTTATAGGAAACATCTTGTAGCGTACTGTTTAGCTGTAAAATGAGTGTGAATGAATCAACATGGCTGCCTGGTCACAAACTTTGTCATCAATCGACCCTGGTCCGACCCACCTCTCGACTTGGGTTGCGAAGCCAAGACGGTCAATGTGGGCTAACTCTTTCAAACACACAATCAATGGTGGTTCAACCCTGTTTTTTAAGGAGTATTAGACACAAAAATTCATGAGGAAATTGGGTCCAGGTTAAAAAAAATAGCAAAGTTATTTTTTAAGTCATTCTCTGTGCTAAGAGGCACATCAGGAGTCTGGAGCTCCAGGCTAAGCTTACTGAAGCAGCTGCACTGCTCTCGTATTATACCTTTAATAATCACTAACCGGGTCAAGATACTGTCATTCATCACGGATTCATTTTGAAGCCTCCGCTGCTGCAAAATACTGCATCTCCGCCAAGATTTGGGGCCACATTTTCTATTCAATCTGTGTATTATAGTATGGAAGCTTAGCTGGAGATTGCTTAAAAGGAGAATTGGCAGGGGTCTGTATTTGTGTGCATGTAGAACAATGTCTCTCATCACAAAGAAACGCACACTAGCCAATTGTCCCTGTTTTAAGAATAAGATGCATTTATAGCTCACAAACAGGCAGCATTGTTTTCTCCTGGCTAAGCTCCTCATCCACACATCATATTCGGGACTTGATGAGGAGAAAATTAACAAATGAGCTCTTAAGTATGCCATAATAGGATTTCAGGATGAGGCCTGTCTTGTATCTGGAGGGAGTACAGCCATCAAAGGCACACCTTGACATTTACAGTTTGTAGTCGGCTGCATTTTGTCATGTCATGTTATAAATGAAAAAAAAAAGCATGCTGGCACTTGAGTTAAAAGCTAGCTTTAAAGGTCTCATATGGTGCTCATTTTCAGGTTCATACTTGTATTTTGTATTTCTACTAGAACATGTTTACATGCTGTAGTGTTCAAAAACCCCTTTATTTTCCTCATACTGTCGGCCTGAATATGCCTGTATTTACCCTCTGTCTGAAACGCTCTGTTTTAGCGCATTTCGACGGAATTGTGACGAAATTGCGTTGCTAGGCAAAAGCTTGGGTCCATGTGTACTTCCTGTCAGCTGATGACATTCACATACACTGCAACCAGGAATAAACTGGGACACATTTAGAATGTTTACGTTTAAATCTGTGTAAAGGGTCTAAATATTGTATATTTGTGACATCACAAACTGACAGAAATCCTGTCAGCTTGTTTCAAATGCAGAGTTTCTGAATACGGGATGTGTGTATTTCCCTGTGGATTGAGCGTTTCGATACTTTCACAATATTTATATAGGACTTAAGCCTGCTTTATAATTAAAAAAACATGAAAATCTCACTTTTTTATAATATGGGACCTTTAATATTTTTCATTCAAACTATTTGAATCTTCTGCTGTCAGAATGTGCTTATTTTAACAAGACATTTCAACACTATCGGTACCATAGACTGTATATAAAGATGGACGACATGACCCCTGGTGGACTGGCTGCAGTATAGGTCACAAGTGCTCGGCTTGCGATTGGTTCGGGCGGGTGCCCTCAATACCGCGTCTCCACCACCTGATCTCTACTGCGCAGACTCTGGCTCCAAATTACGTCAAAATATCAAGATGGCAGCTCCCGTACCCGGGATGTTTTGGCTTCACTTTTCTAGAGTCGGAGGAAGTGGAGACACGTCGTCCATCTTTATATATATACAGTCTATCAAAGAGGTAAAAGTGACTAATGGGGACAACATTGTTTGAAATTGGTCCAGTATTGAGGGAGAACGCTGCAGCCGCTAAACCCACTGTAATGTAATCATTCGGGGGCAACCTGGCACCATCAGTTCACGTCCACTAAAAGTGCTTGTTTTTGTCACTGACATCACTGAGTGTGATGATTCTGTTAGTTTTTGTTTTTGGTTGTTGGATTTTTGAGTTTGCTGCTCTCTCTCTGTTCCCTTCCCCTCTGCATTTTCCTCCTGGCAGGGCATGTGTGTGGCAGGGGGTGTGGCTGGCTCCGCCTTCGGCAGCAGACGAGGCACACCAGGTTCCACTCACCTCATCAACCTCCCCATAAAGGCCTGGTCTTCAATCCACTACGTTGCCAGATATTTCTGTCTCGTTCAGCAGTGCATCGTGTACCTTATTTCCTAGTGTTTTCTCAAGCTTGCTATTTTTCTAGTGTTTGCTCGTGACCTCCTTACTTACCTGTGTTTTTCCTGTGCGCAGATCATCTGGTGTGCCTCGCTGCTGATCCTGCTTCTGTGTCTCCAGTGGCTGATATATCCCATGCGCTCAGTCCTCGTGTTCCATTCTCTCGTTGCCACGAGCCGGCCAACTCCCTGGCCACCTGCTTGCGTTTTTCCTCTTTGTTGGAAAATAAACTCTGTTTTATTTTTTACTTACCTGCGTCAGTCTCTGCTTTTGGGGTCCAAACTAAAACAAAACCTAACAGACAGGCTCAGATTGTTATTATCAGTGTCTGACAACATTATGGAAAGGACCCTACAGAGAGATAAAACATTTTCTACAACGAGATGCAGTAATTTGTGGTTGAAAGTCTGAAATAGTCCTCATGGGGAATTTTCCCTCTGGCTTTCATGTGGCACCGGGTCGATTGCACTAACTACCATTGCCTCACCCTGGGTCAAGCAGGTAAAAGCCTCATCCAATAAATAATAAATACTCAACTCTAATTTAAAGCTGAAGTAGGCGAGATTGGAGCAAATATGATTGAAAAAAGTTATTTTTATAAAACAGTTGCTATATCGTGACAGTAGTACATGAAACCGGTAACCTGAAAAAAATCATGTTCCTCTGTATCCTCTGGTGTCCTCTGCTGCTCCTAACGGCATCTGCAAGATTTCACAAACCGGAAGAAAACAAGCAGTAAGAGCTGATCTGAGGTCTGCTGTCCATCTGCCGTCTATGAGAGCCGGCTGTCAATCACTCGCAAACTCCGACCAAACGGTCAAACTAGGCAGCGCTGATCAAATATGATTCAATATTCTGTTACGTTAATGCCTATTTCTCTCCTCAAATGTTTTCAGAATCATCTCCTAGTGCACGGTTTAGCTGTAAAATGAGAACGTTTGTGACCCAGCAGCCATGTTGGAAATCTCTTGAAGGAACGCAAAGTACCGGTCAGATGACCGGAGCACAGCCAATAGGAACGCTCTCTCAATGAAATGACCTGTGATTGGTCAAAGTCTCCCGTCACGGGCTAGATTTTCTAAAGCCTGAAAACAGAGGTATGAGGAGGTGCAGAAGTCTAGTTATCTCTCAGAACACTTGAATTACAATATGCTGAAAGGTTATTATGGAATTTTTGCCCAATGATGCCAAAAATATACTGCCTACTGCCATTTCTGCTGTGGTTCTTCCAATTGTGACTGTGATGTTCTTTAAGTGTGGAAATACAGTACATCACACCAGTGTGTGTAGTTGAGTACATACCACAAGGCTTGGTGTTGGGACAGATCCTTGGTGGGCTGGATGAAAAGACTCCATCAACTTTCAGGACTGCTGACTCCTAAAAATAAGTGACATTTCTACATTCTATTCTATTGGAAACTCCATCCATTCATCAACTCCTGCTCAAGTAGGGCCAGGTTGCGGGGAGGTTGGGAGGGCTTTCCAGCTCTTCCTGGGGGGCACCCTCAGGCGTTCCAAGGCCAGATGAGATATATAATCTCTCCAGCGTGGTTCTGTACTTTTTTATTTTCTTAACCCCAGTATAGATCAATTGTCAACAACAGGCTTTCCTACCAGAATCCCCACGTACCCAAAAGCATGGTTCTAAGCGCTGGGTTCAGCATTTAAGCCTTTTTAATTTAAAAGATATAATATACTAGAATGGCACTCGGAGAGCGCATACCTCCGCCAAGGTGCCTGACTTTAAAAACAGATCACAGCTCACAGCTGGCGGTACCGTGAGGTGGTCGGCTTGTTATTAACACGGTGTGTTTCCGTGTAACGTATCGGCGGATGCCTTTCTCATTCAGCAGCCTTGTTATGTCTGTATAACGTTACACTACGTTGTCTCTCATCCCATCATCGACCACTTTTTTCTCTTCTTAAAAAACATTCCTGATTCCAGATCATGATCCGGATCGCCACCAAAATCCAATGGATTGTTCATTGTGCTACACCCCAACCCTCCAAAAAATGTCATTCAAATCCATCCCGCACTTTTGGAGTAATCCTGCTAACAGACAGACAGACAAACCAACGCCAGTGAAAACAAAACCACCTTCAAGCCAATGGCCAAGGGCCTTGAAGGAGGTAATAATTTATGGCTGAGAAGAAGAAGAAGTGTGATTTCTGTTACAAAATGCATCAACTGTATTCGAAGGGTTAAGTACTCAAGACCAAAAGTACTGGGACAGACCGTCAGACAGTGTATAAAGTCTAAACAGACTGAGAGGGAGAGAAAAATCCTGCTCTTATTTCACTCACTTTCTGTCTCTTTTGTGTCTGACACTCACATATTTTATACATTAAAGTCTAGACCACAGATTTGTATCTAAAATACAACGTGCGGAGTGTGTGAGTGAAAGCATGTCAATTACTGTCAGCAGGTGCTAACAGATAAGTGACGGGCACTGTGCCACTTGGGCCATTTAGCTGCTACCTTGAGATGCCACGGCATACATTCATCAGCTGCCTCATGAGTGACACACACACACACACACACACACACTCAAACACAGATAGTAGAGGCTGCACAAAGCATCCCTCTACGGCAGAGATACACACACTACACACTGCTCTTTCTATTTACTCTCCCACCAACACACACACACATTGTATTCTGTCTGTGTGTCAGAAGGAGCTTCAGTGTTGAAGGCACTTATGGCTTAAAGGGCCAGTATGTTGCATTTCAGAGGATCTATTGGCAGAAATGGAATATAATATTCACAACTATGTTTCTATTAGTGTATAATCACCTGAAACTGAAAATAGTTGTATATGAGACATTCATATCTACAGAAGGAACGGGTCTGCCATGTTTCTACTGTAGCCCAAAACGGACAAACCAAACTCTGGCTCTAGAGAGAGACTTTTAGATAGAGCAGTGGTTCTCAAATTTTTTACACCACGTACCACCTCAGAAAATATTTGACTTTATTTTATATTGATTTGAAAACTTCTCCTAACAACTGGATTTATTCAAGTTTCTCACCAAAAACTAAATTTTACGAGATTACATTTGAACACATCATTATATCGTTGTAATTTACCTTTGCCAAATAGTAATTTTTCCTGAGCCGACTTTGAACGCCTCATAACAATAACTCAATGGCCCCTCCGTTAACGTTCGTATCTCCGGTATTTAGCCAGTCAGGACTGTGCTGCCCACCGGCTGCTAACAGCTAACGTTACTAACTCTCCTCCTGCTAATTTCAACACAGATTTGTTGTTCACAGTGTCGCTTTATCAGGAAAAAAAATAAGGTGCGTCCCCTCAGGTTTAGTAGCGCAATGCTGTTGATCGCTTTTTTTTTCTCTTCACCGTGTCTCCGGTCTCAAACAAACTGAAACATGATACAGCATGCATAAGAGTCATTGTGCATGCGTAACTGTGGGAAAGCATCAATACGGAGGAAGCGATAGTCAGAGATTCCTCCGTGTAGCACTAGAGAAAGCACGCGTACCACCAGTGGTACGTGTACCATAGTTTGAGAACCACTGAGATAGAGCCACCCAATCCTACACACTGTCCCTTTAAGGACACGACAAGACATAGAGGTATAACTCAAGCTCAACAGCTCAAGGGAACATAGAAAGCATAAAAACTACTGTGTGTGTACTGAAACAATGAAGAGTTGAGGGGACACTGCCACAGAGACAAACTCCTTCTCTACTGTATGTCACATGGGATCTCAGATAGACTCAGACAGCATTGATCTCTCCAGTAATGACACCTGCATTTTTCCCCCCAGTGCCGTGTTTGTATCTACTGCATGTACAACCAGATACAATAAAACAATATTCTTTATTTTTGGTCACAACATAAACGTCACCTTTTGTGTAACACTGAAACAATTAGTCGATTAATCCATCAGTTGACTGACAGAAATGAATCAGCAAAAATGTGATAATTGATTAATTGACAAAAGTCAATTGATTAAAAATGTCAAATATTCTCTCGTTCCAGTTCCTCGGATGTGTTTAGATATATGAGCTATTGATATTAAACAAGAGCCATAACATAACTTTACCTCTCACAGCTCTCTTATAACGCTCTCAGCACGAGAGGCCTGTACTACGAAGCAGGATTTAGGGTTAGCAAGGTAACGTCAGGGTTAAACCTTCAGGGTTTTCAGTCCTACAACGGCTCCTCAGCAAGTTATGTTCCAGATAAGAGATCAACTCGTAAAGCACCGCCTACTGACCAATCAGAGCTCGGTGCGCGGATCGTATGATAATATCACACAAATACGAATAAATTACAGTCATAATCCAGGCTAAAAACAACACAGTTTAAACTGGCAGATGCAGAAAAGACAGCTGGATTTAGGCTGTGGGTGTTTACCGCTTTGAATTATGTTTTTATATTTATTCTTTGACTTGCTCTCAAGTTCGTTTCACACCGCCGGAGACGCAGCTGAAATAGTCACACACGCCACATTGTTGTCAAAGAGCATAATGAAGTGTGATCCATTCATCCATTCTACTCTGAAAAGTTTTTATAATATCGCTGCCCCATCTAGACGACTATATCTGACTTTTCAGGTCGTTAAATTAATAAGTCTGTTAATTTACACATTCACACATCGGGAGTTTATTCTTTTGCCAGCTGTCCTTCCTGCATTTGGCAGCTTCAACTGTGTTACTATTAGTCTGGATTATGTGTTTAACTTCTTCGTATTTGTCTAATACTATAGTTCGCTCTTGGAAAACGTGAACGTGCCACAGCCAGATAGAGTAACCCTGGCTTGACTTAACCACCGTTGTAGGACCGCTTAGCGGGATCTCGTTTGATAGGGTTAGTTAATCCAGATAAAAAGAAGATAGTATGTTGAACTGGCTTCGTAGTACAGGACTCTGGTGCCAAATATCACACAAGCATTGTGGCTCTTTCTGTAAATGTCCTGTCATGTCTGAATGAAGCCAATATCACAGCACTTATTCCGTCAGTAAAAAATGTATTCATGTCTCACTCACCAGTCTGCTTCTCTCTGTTTCTCAGAAATACTGTTGTCGTGGAATTATTTCCAGTTGCTTCCATTTAGCCATCAATCATTGTTAAGATCCTTTCAATGAAAGTCAAAACGTTCACATTAAAAGCCCATCAGCGCCACATAGCGCATATATAGCCCAACCTCTTCAAAGTATTCTGAGTAGGATTTAAATATGAAACGTGTGCAGGAAGTGTTGCTTTAACAGCAGAGCTAAAAGTGGACTCCGAGCAA
Organism: Adelosebastes latens; assembly: GCA_916700685.1. NCBI lineage: Eukaryota > Metazoa > Chordata > Actinopteri > Perciformes > Sebastidae > Adelosebastes > Adelosebastes latens. Next base: position 26,087 of record CAKAKR010059819.1, read on the forward strand.
CAGATTGGTTGTTATAACATGACCTTCTTGTTGTGTTGATAGAAGTAGTGCTGTGGCAGCCCCGTCTCCTAAAAATTAGGTTCTATACGACGAAGGTGCATTTTGAAATATGTTTTAAGGGGAATCAATTATGTAGCGAATCGTGTTTGTTTTTGACGTATCACAAAAACGTTTGTAGGTTTGTGGACGGATGGGTCAAACAAACACAGGACTTTCACCCAGGAGACTTTTTGTCTCCAGCTGTTCGTGTTCAGTGTGAAACTAAAATACAACGTTCCCTTATTTTAATTTAGGTCTTAAGCTTAATAATGTAACAAACTTAGTAGTTTTAAACCAAATCATAACTAAGTAGTTTAGTTGCGTTTTTTGTTTTGTTTAAATTTAAAACGTTAACCGTATTTGAGTGAGCCCTTAAAGCTGCAGTAGGCAGTATATTTTTGGCATCATTGGGCGAAGATTCCATAATAACCTTTCAGCATATTGTAATTCAAGTTTTCTGAGAGAAAACTAGACTTCTGCACCTCCTCATGGCTCTGTTTTCAGGCTTTAAA
>CAKAKR010059819.1:26657-48441 GCA_916700685.1 Adelosebastes latens
CCTGCCCGGCCGCGTCAGTCGGCGTCCCGCCAATACCCCGACGCGCAAGGAGGGGCGAGGGCCCGTTCATCGCTGCTCGCAGCTTTAATTTTAATTTAGGTCTTAAGCTTAATAATGTAACAAACTTAGTAGTTTTAAACCAAATCATAACTAAGTAGTTTAGTTGCGTTTTTTGTTTTGTTTAAATTTACAACGTTAACCGTATTTGAGTGAGCCCTTAAAGCTGCAGTAGGCAGTATATTTTTGGCATCATTGGGCGAAGATTCCATAATAACCTTTCAGCATATTGTAATTCAAGTTTTCTGAGAGAAAACTAGACTTCTGCACCTCCTCATGGCTCTGTTTTCAGGCTTTAAAAAATCTGGAGACTTTGACCAATCGCAGGTCATTTCATTGAGAGAGCGTTCCTATTGGCTGTGCTCCGATCATGTGACCGGAACTTGACGTTCCTTCACCAGATTTCACAATGGCGGCCGCGTCACAAACTTTCTAATTTTACAGCTAAACCGTGCACTACAAGATGATTCTGAAAACATTTGAGGAGAGAAATAGGCATTAACGTAACATATAATATTGATTCATATTTGATCAGCGCTGCCTAGTTTGACCGTTTGGTCGGAGTTTGCGAGTGATTGACGGCCGGCTCTCATAGACGACAGCTGGACAGCAGACCTCAGATCAGCTCTTACTGCTTGTTTTCCTCCGGTCTGTGAAATCTTGCAGATGTCGTTAGGAGCACCGGAGGACACAGAGGCACATGATTTTTTTTCAGGTTACCCGTTTCATGTACTACTGTCACGATATAGCGACCGTTTTATAAAAATAACTTTTTTTAATCATATTTGCTCCAATCTCGCCTACTTCAGCTTTAAGCCAGATAACAAGACGATAGTATGTTGAACTGGCTTCGTAGTACAGGACTCTGGTGCCAAATATCACACAAGCATTGTGGCTCTTTCTGTAAATGTCCCGTCATGTCTGAATGAAGCCAGTATACATTTTCATAGCACTTATTCCATCAATAAAAATGTAGTCAGGTTATACTCAGCAGTCTGCTTCTCTCTGTTTCTCAGAAATACTGTTGTCCCGGAATTATTTCCAGTTGCTTCCATTTAGCCATCAATCATTGTTAAGATCCTTTCAATGAAAGTCAAAACGTTCACATTAAAAGCCCATCAGCGCCACATAGGGCATAGCCCAACCTCTTCAAAGTATTCTGAGTAGGATTTAAATATGAAACTTGTGCAGGAAGTGTTGCTTTAACAGACGGTCAATTAACAGCAGAGCTAAAAGTGGACTCCGAGCAACAGATTGGTTGTTATAACATGACCTTCTTGTTGTACTGATAGAAGTAGTACTGTGGCAGCCCTGTCTCCTAAAAAATTAGGTTCCCATACGACGAAGGTGCATTTTGAATTATGTTTCAAGGGAAATAAATTTTGTTGCGAATCGTGTTTGTTTTTGACGTATCGCAAAAACGCTTGTAGGTGTGTGGATGGATGGATCAAACAAACACAGGACTATCACCCAGGAGACTTTACGTCTCCAGCTGTTCGTGAAACCAAAATACAACGTTCACTTATTTAAATTTAGGTCTTTAGCTTAATAATGTAACAAACTTAGTAGTGTTAAGCCAAATCATAACTTAGTAGTTTTGTTGCGTTTTTTTTGTTTTGTTTAAATTTACAACGTTAACCGTATTTGAGTGAGCCCTTAGTTGAGTAGGCCTACCGACTTTTATTTGAGAATTGACTGAATCACAGCTGAAACTGTAACTAAGATAATTAAAAAAAATATATCCCTTTATACATTATGCATCCAAAAGTATGTACACACACCTGTGAAGTAAGTACACACACCTGTCCACACTTTGCTTTGGGCGGTTCTCATGTTTCACTGCAAATAAATGCATCTGACACAAGACATATCTCAATGTATTTTATTTTGTCAATAATTCAATCTGAGAAACCATACTCTCAAAGCAAGTGAAATTTGCCAGTGCAATACAAATATTTCAAACCGTGAGGTGATAGTGAGGAAATCACATCCACGGTAGACTAACCAGACTAACCTTCTATGGCAAAGCTACCTAATAAGACGTTATATCCAGCAGTGTTGCCAACTTGGCTACTTTCTTGCTAGGTTTAGAGACTTTTCAGACCTTCTTAGCAACTTTATTTTTTAAAAAGCTATTTCAACTTATTCAGACCATCATGGAAAACGTGAGAAATATATTCAAATATATTATATAGGCATTCATATCCATGCATGCTGCTCAGAGTAATCACAGTTCACGGCTCTTCTGCCGACAGCGCAGGGTCTCTCCCTCTGCTCTTCTTGCACCGTGATGATGCGTGTTGACGTCATAAATATGTAAATGAGCATATGACATCATGTTGATACAATGGGGACAAATTTATGTTGAAAAGCCATGAAAAAAAATGCATTTTGCATAACCTTTAAGAATCTTCTAAACCCTCTTGCATAATTGAGGCAAACATTTAATACTTGCCAACTGTATGCCAAACTTATGCAGCTTTAATATAAGAATATTCAGATTGGTCTTGAATAGTCTACATCAGTCAAAACCAGATAAAAATTCATCATTTCAATGCACAGTTACAAAGGCCTGAAAAAACTATAGCAGCAGACAGTAACAGCAATGAAAACAAGGTAAGAAAGATGAAAGTAAGGCAAGAAGCATAAAAGAAAACAATAAACTGTATAGGTCAAGCATAAATAATAGCAGGCCATCACATAAAAGCAAGTTGATAAAAGAAAATAAGCGTGAAGAGGGGATTTAAAAGATGATACAGATTCAGCAGGCTAAGCTTCTCAGCCAGGTCGATTCAAAGACTAAAGACTCAATGAATTGGGTTCATTCATACAATAGAGTGACGATTACATAATCTGCTACTCACAAAGCTAAGTAATCAAGTTGATTGCTGATCGCACAAGTCAGACGGCCGTAGCTGTATTTTGGGCAATGAGCACTAATGACAGCCGATGAGTCATAATGATGTTCCAGTTTAACATAGTAGCTGCTGATTGGCCAAGATGTTTTTAATGAAGACAAGGGGCCCTATCTTACATCCGGTGCAAAGCGGCACACAGCGCAGCTCAACGGTCATTGGTAGTTTCAGACCGACGTAGTTGTAATTTTCACGCCCAGCGCCCACGTAGTGTAAGTACTTGCTTGGTCATTGCTATCTTGAGGCAGCAGAAAGTGATTGCGCCATTGACCAACAAAAACCTGGTCTAAAGTGTGGTGCAGGTTTAGGCAACAAAACCACATAGGTTTAGGAAAAACATCATGATTGGGCTTAAAATAAGTACGTAAACTAAGTAAAATATGTATGTAAACAATGTAAACTAAGTGCTCACAGCTGGCGGTACCGTGAGGTGGTCGGCTTATTATTATCACGGTGTGTTTGCGTGTAACGTATCGGCAGATGCCTCTCTCATTCAGCAGCCTTGTTATGTCTGTATAACGTTACACTACGTCGTCTCTCATCCCGTCATCTACCGCTTTTTTCTGTCTCACCGCGGACGAATAGCAGCTTCCGCACACACATACACCCATGTATTTCTCAGCCCTCAGAAGGAGGCGGGGTCACACGTCATCAACGTGTCATCAGTTACACTGCGCATGTGTTATACCCTGTGGTTTTAATGCTCAGGCTGATTGGAATACTTAAAAATATCCCTGAATCTGGATCATGATGCGGATCACCACCAAAATCTAATGGATTGTTCATTGTGCCACACCCCACCCCTCCAAAAAAGTTAATTAAAATCCACCGCGGACTTTTTGAGTAATCCTGCTAACGGACAAACCAACAAACCAACGCCGATGAAAACATAACCTCCTTCTTAGGCCTTCGGCCTTGGCGGAGGTAAAAAACACGTCAAACATTGTTCTCGAACATCGGTCTCCTGGTTGAAAGTCCTATGTTTGTTTGACCGTTCCAACAAGTGTAACACATTAAATTTATATGGTAGCAGTCCCACATATGTACGTCTCTGTACAGTTGATTCAATTTGCCATGAATAGAATTATGGGATTGACAGTCAACATGATTCATTCGTGTAGATTCAGATGCATTTCTAAAGTGATTTACCTAGACCGAAAGCTGTTGCCGGAAAGGTCAGAGCAGGTAACAATCACACATCCAAGAAATGGAATTTGTCAAAGTAATGTTAATTTAGACCTTTTGGAAAGGCTAGATTACCAGGCAAAGTGGGCAACTGTCCAAGAGCCGCAGAAGGCCCTGGGTTAACTGTGTGTGATATTCTATATTATAGATATTGTTAACAAAAGGCTTTTCTTTTAATGTGACCCCTAATCTTGAGGCAAAAAATCCTTAAAAAACAATCATATACATGATTGTTTGCACCTGTGGCCATCTGTTCAACTACCCCTAGTTTACCACATGTGCCATCTGTAAGATTGCAACACAATTTAGTGTATCATTTTGAATCTGAATGAACAAGGCTGTTTGAGAATTGTGTGCACAAATATAAAGATCTGCAAGGTGAAGTAGTAATCTGGATGTCGCCAAAGGTCCTTTGAGTATCAATAAATTGTATTTGATATTGCTACAAATATAATAACTAGACAGTTATGACCTTCAGCGAGAACACTGGCAGCCTCAATCTGTTGCTCCACGTGTGCAACACTTAGTTGGATTTGGCGGGAGGTCCTCTGGGCTTTACATGCAATAGTTTGCCGTATTCAAAGTCTGCAATTCTATCTGCTTAATTTCGCCTCACATTATCTACTGAGTCTGCATACATATAGGCTGTTATCAGAGGCTCTTACCGGCTCTTATCTGTCTGGCTGTTCAAAACAAATGGAGCAACGATCTGGGAGGACAACGAGTAGAATTTGGCTACAGTATGAGACACTGTGGCTCATGGTGAACATAGACTTAATTCTAAGAAACACACACTGCTGCAAGTGGCATCTTTAAAGGTCCCATATTGTAAAAAGTTACATTTTCATGTCTTTTATATTATAAAGCAGGTTTAAGTGATATATAAATACTGTGAAAGTATCGAAATGCTCAATCCATAGGGAATACACACAGCCCATATTCAGAAATTGTGTGTTTGAAACAAGCCGTTAGGATTTCTGTCCATTTGTGATGTCACAAATATACAATATTTAGACCATTACACGGTTTTAATCATAAACATTCTAAATGTGTCCCAGTTTATTTCCTTTTGCAGTGTATGTGAATGACATCAGCTGACAGGAAGTAAACATGGACCCAAGCTGTTGCCTAGCAACGCAATTCCGTTGCCATTCCGTTGAAATGTGCTAAAACGGAGCTTTTCAGACAGAGGGTAAATACAGGTTTATTCAGGCAGACAGTATGAGGAAAATAAAGGTTTTTTTAAACATTAAAGCATGTAAACATGTTCTAGTAGAAACCCAAAATACAAGTATGAACCTGAAAATGAGCATGATATGGGACCTTTAAGATTTAGTTTGATCATAAGACATTTTCTAAATATTGTTATTCCACAAATTAAGGTGAAAATGGCACCATGTTTATTAAGAATTCCAAGTTATTCTTCTTTTTCTTGAACTCAAGAGCCAATACATAGTCTAAGATATCATGCGTCAAGATGTCATATAGCCTGTTAATTTAGCATGACGAGCTACGCTGCTCGACATGTTCCAAGATGTAATGCTCATCACCTCTTTCATCGTTCCTGCACTGTGGTACCAGGACGGCACGGATCTCCTCTGATTTACCCTCTTTTTTTTTTAATTATAAACTTGCAAAGCTCATGCGTAATAATAATTTGTTTGAAACAGTAACTGATGATAAAAAGCCAATTTCTCAAAACAAAGGTGATATTACATCAATAATAATTATGATTGCACTACTAAAAAGTTTCACAATCCCCCCCCAAAAAAAAATGACACAAGGAAACTCTGCGAATTGTGCTGCTTCAAGGCGATAACCTTGTTGGTGTCATTCTACTTTCCAAACTTTAAGTCCTTGTCAGATTGGATTACTTTCTCTGGGGGAGGTACTTTCATTTTTTTTTTTTTTTTTTTACAACTCTACTCCGTAATCCTAATCCCCATCCGTCCTGGCAGTCTCGTTTCACCTTTCAACCACGAGAAAAAAGTCCAGCCCCAAATAACAACCATGTTTTCAGCCACATAAGGGCACTGTGTTTTAACAGTCCGTCATATAAAGCATGCATTGACTACTGCTTGTTGCACACACCCGGATGTATGCTTTAATTACACACCAGAGGGCAGGTGAAGCGTGCATCCTGCGTGCTATGAGTGACACTGACACCCGCCTGTGAATTTAAAACCCAGGCAAATCAATGAGGTGAAGTAAGTCAAGAGCAATGCTAATATGTTGTTCTGATGAGAATTATTACATCATGCCCCTGGGAAAACAATTCGGTTAAACAGTTTAGAAAGGCTTTGTTAGGCAGTTCCTTCCTTTTAAAAATAGAAAGGATGGTCTTTTCTCATACGTGACACACCGTGGTGTCAGCCAGTGAAACAGGATGACATACCCCCAGATCCTTTATCTAGCTAAGTAATGTTACTTTTTAATCTTGACCTTTATTGTGCTAGAGACCAAGGGGCCTGTATCATGAAGCCAATTTAGTGATGAGTAATGAAGTTATTGTGATAAGATCCTGACACGGACAGCCTTATGAAAGACCATTATAGACGCAAAACAATTAAGATGATGTAAGCTAAGGCTAATATTAAATCTTTTACACTTAATTAGACGATAAAATAAAATCCTTGGGGCCCTTCTGTGTGGAGTTTGCATGTTCTCCCCGTGTTAACGTGGGTTTTCTCCGGGTACTCCAGCGACGTGTCCAGGGTGTACCCCGCCTTCGCCCAATGTCGGCTGGGATCGGCTCCAGCCTCCCCGTGACCCCTAACGGGATAAGCGGTTGCAGATGGATGGATGGATGGATAGACGATAAAATGTAAAGCTACTGTAGCATACTGTACGTATCTATGGAGCCCCCCTAGACCCCTAGGAGAAAATTGTTATTAAGTCGTGCCCTCAAGTTAGTAACTCGTTCACTCAAGTTAGTATCTCATTTCCTTGAGTTCGTAACTCGTTCCCTCGAGTTACTTCATAGAGCACATTACACTGGTCTCTATGCGCAACGCTGTGAGACGAGTGGTCAGGGACCGTCTACAAAGTGCAAAGGCGAAAATAGAAAAATATTCAATTAAAAAAACTTCAGTATTATACAGTGTAGTACCACCAAAATTCCTTCACACATCAATGATCTCCTCATAGTTGTACTACAACAATTAGTTGGGAAAAATATGCTTTTGCATAAGACATTTTAATGGCACTACACTTTATAAAAGTGAAGTTATTGAATATTCTGAATTGAATGTGTCCAGCTCGAAGGACGGCTCGTTGTGATCAAAATGAGGTTGTAGCTCGTTGTCTACCTTACTACTGTTAGAAAGAGCGGGCGAGGGAACGAGTTACTAACTTGAGGGCACGACTTAATACAAATGTTCTCCTAGGGGTCTAGAGGGGCTCCATATGTATCCGAAAAATATGTATATATAAAATACATATTTATAAAACAATTTATAGATTAAAGATGTTTAGCTGTGAAGACAGGTAACACAAAGAGAACCGCATAACCCTCAAACTGAATTGAACTTGCTTCATTATACAGTTCCCTGCTAGACATCCACATGTAGAATGCACAAACACACACACACACACACACACAAACTACTAATCTATTGGAGTACATTTTGGGAGCACATAATGTTGTTCAACTTGCTCCCTCACGGCATCATTTTACTTCCCTGTGCACTGTGTTCCTGTTTGAGAGAGACTGCACATGTGCCTCATTGGATCTGGCAGTGGCACCAGAATAATGAAGTTTCCATCTTTTTAAAGACCTTTTAATAGTTTTTGTGTGCACGTCGCAGGCCCCCTCCAGCAAAATATGGATCCGTTTTCAGCCCTCGTCAAGTGTCGGAGGGAGAATTCACGTTTACAGATAATCTAATAGTCTCCTGCTCTGGCATCGGTAAAGAGCGCCAATCTGTTTGTCCTTGGCTCCGACTTATCTCCGCCGCTTTTGTTGCATCTCACTTCAATATTTTTCACCCACGGCTAAACCACTTTTAGGCATATTAATGGATGACCCTGAAACTTCCTTGGGAGTCGAAGTAAACATGCTTTGACCACTCTCCCACCTGATCCACAGGAACAACAACAGGACAGCAAGGTAGGACACGGCAGATAGATGAAAGGCAAAAATAGGGAAAGGATGAATGCTCCGAGACTGCTTTTCAACTTTATTTCTTTAAAGTGGCTATAATCCGTGTGAAGACAAAGTGAAAAGGGTGACTTGTATTGATGAACCTAGTGCTAGGTGGACTTTAAAATGACACGGTGTAACTTTTTCTGAATAGTGGCTACGGTGGCCACAAGTCACATTTGCAAGAACTGACTCAGTAATGTCCATTATATCACACAAACTATGTAAAGTTTGCTAATAGAGAGAGAGAGAGAATGCTATAGCAGCAAAACCACAAAGTGTACTGCCTTTAGCAAGAGTACAGTCTGTAAGAAGAAAAGGTGTTGTACTCAAAAGTTACACATGGTAAATGGAATTGCATTTATATATAGAGCGCCTTTCTAGTCTTCCGACCACTCAAAGCGTTTTACACTACATGTCAGCATTCACCCATTCACACACACATTCACACACTGATGGCAGAGGCTGCCATGCAAGGTGCCAACCTGCCCATCAGGATCTAAACTAAATACTCATTCACACACTGATGGCTAAAGCCCAGAACACACCAGGAACATCAGGAGCACGTGGCGGCTACGTTACCTGTTGTTTTTTTATTTCGGCGTCCGTGTTAACAGGTTAGAGCAGCCACACTGCTGCGTGTCAGCCGCATCTCTTCTAGAGATTCGAAGTCATGCCTGTTTTTGACGTGAGCCACGCGGTTTACAGCAGCAACAGACAGTGAAAGTGATCTATTGACTGTATATTGACATCATACCAGCAACATTACTACAGTTTTAATGTCTGTATCTACAGAAAATGTTACGGAGATGAAAAAAAGTCAAGATTTATTTTTAAAGAAACACTTCCTCATTTAAAAATAAAAGCCCTCAAGCATTTTTTTCTGTGGACAGAATTCCTTAATTTCTTAACACAAGGCTTTTATTCTGAAATATTTGCAGGACAGTGTTGTAGAACATGCAGTGACTTGCAGAGCTCCATGAATGAATATAGTACGGGGTTTTAATTGTGGATTATATCTCTTATTTACAAATTTCTACACGTTTCTTATACTTTTTCTGTCTAAAATAAATATAAATGACATTTATAATGAAATGAAATGGCCATTATGAAAGGCAAACTATATAGAAAGAAAGGGCTGGCAGCAGCAGCAGAAACAACAACAACAAATATAGTCAAACAAATAAACAACACAATTACTGTAAGCATGTTGATAATAATTGAAGTGGCGACATTTGTAATAAAGAGAAGGCAATCAGTCACGAATTCTACAAAGAATCATCAAAGAATCATTAAGAGGTGGATGATGACTGATCATGAATGAACTTTTACAGTCTTAGGATACACTCATACGCTCTATATTAGAGAGCCAATACTGTATAACAGTCCAGCCCTGTAGGGCTACACACCCACACACAGGGAAGGTGTTCTAAGCAATTCACGTGGCGCAGCTTCAGACGATCTTCATGAGCGGCGAGAAACAAAAAAAAGACTTCAATCAGCGATATCAAACGGTGGCTGGCACCGATGGTTAACGGCTGATTTTCCGAGATTAGAGGAAGCATCCCGTCCTGTTGAGCTGTGGCCAAACAGAGCAGGAGAATAATTAGAGGCTTTGATGTGTCTGAAAAAGGGTTGCCCTTTTCCTCAGAATAGTAACGACCAAGAAAGTTGGTTGGATGATTCTTACTTTATCTCTTGGTCTCCTCTTCGACTGCTCTTTGTGCCTCAGTGAGTTCCACTTCCTCTACATCTACAATCGACGCTTTGGGGAACTTCCTTGTCTTTGTTCTTTTTCATTCCTTTTCCATTTTCCCCTCCTCATTTACTCTAATCCTCCTCCAATTTTATATCCTTTTACTCTTGTCTCTTCCATGAGAGCGAATCTATCTGTCGTTCTGCTTCCTTTCTTTCTTCCTCGCCATTCCTGTCTCTTCGTCCCATCTCCCTCCTTCCTGACGGCAGGGCTGTGATCTCCATGACTTCCAAATCACAAGGAGTCTGTCATGTCAGGGCAACCCAGAGTTATAGCTACATCCCTTGGGTAAAATGTTGAGAGTGGACACGCCGGGCCTGGACATTACCTGCATACTAAACTGTGGTATCTGCGTGACACTGGAGCCAGGGTCGCCAATAATTTGTCAAGTCTCACTTTCCTACCACATACTGCTGCACTACTTCTAAATGCTTTATAGTGATTGTTAAAACACATTGGAGAATGGCTCACTTTCTTCAGCGTTCAGACAGCGTCTGTGCTGCTACAGTAAACCAAATCAGACCTGCAAAGAATTATGCAAGATGGTATTTCTTGATACCATAATTTCACAGTGGCAAATCAAAAGGAAACTAAAAATGACCGCCTTGCCTCCACCAATCAATCAGGTTGCAGTTTACATCCATGTCTGTCCAAAATGTCATCTCTTCATCATTTTATCCTATTAAAGACATTTGTGTGCAATTGTTATAATTAGCAAATGGTCAAAAACGTGTTTTGTGAGGTCCAAGTGACGTTGATCTTTGACCACCAAAATCAAATCAGTCCTCCTTGAGTCCAGGTGTACATTTGTGCCAAATTTGAAGAAATTCCCTTCAGGTGTTCCCGAGATATTGCTTTCAGACGAATGGGACGACGGACTGCGTCTCTTCTAGACATTCGAGGTCTCGCCTATTTTTGACGCGAGCCACGCGGTTCACAGCAACAACAGACAGCGAAGGTGATCTATTGACTGTATATTGACATCATACCAGCAACATTACTGACATTTATAATGAAATGAAATGGCCATTATGAAAGGCAGCAACTCTATCTAGAAAGAAAGGGCAGACAGCAGCAGCAGAAACGCAGCAGGTGTGAACACCTGACACGTCAATCACGCAGCCGCCACGTGCTCCTGACGTTCCCAGTTCGGACACGCCGTAACCCCACAACATACTGAAAACATAATTTATTTGCCATAAACTCAACCCTAACCTTTAATATCTTGTTTAAGATTTGTTTTAAGATTTCTATAAGGATGTTTATATTATTTTACCAGCCCTGTCTCCTAAAATTGACGTTCACATACAAATAAACTGCATTGTGAATTACTTTTCAATGGAAATGAATTTTGCCGTGGATTACATTTGTTTAGACGTATCACAAATACTTTTCTAATGAACATCTGTGGAAGTCTGTGTAGGGAGGAGGTCGGGGGGGATGGATGGATGGGTCAAACACAGGACTTACTCACCTAGCACTAATTTTACTTTATGTCCGTAGCTTAATAACATAATGACTGTAGTAATTTTAAGCCAAACCATGATGTTTTTTACTAGAACCTAACCAAGTAGATTGTAGCGTTTTCATTTTGTTTTGTTTGGTTTCAATTAACAATGTTAATCACATGTTTAAAACTGCTTAAAACTGTTTAAAACTGCGACCGTAATCCGGGAGGAAATACATTTTTTCGTCAAATTGTATTTAAAGAATGATGTACTCTACTAAAGAGACACAAAGTGAAAGCCCACTACCCTGTCCTTTGCCTCTCCTACCTTCCAATTGTTGTTCAGCAACCTGTTTGTTGGTGTATTCACTCATCTAGCGATACTGCGTTCTCGTTTGTGTTCTCAAGTGACTGCAAAAAAAAAAATATTGCATGAACTGTTTAAGCCTAATTCTTAGGCCAAGGTCTCAAACCAGTAACCTGTGTGTCAAAGGACAGTCCAGATCTACACAGTAGACCTTTTAACTTACCACAATGCGCATCATTAATACTGCATAAGTGTAACATCCTCCAGTGGTGCATTTGCATGCGGCTCTGTACAGCAGCATTGCATTTCCTTTGATAAACAGCAGCCTCCAATATAAGTTTGGGTGGAGAAAGTGCTCACAAGTGCTTTAGTCATCCATTAATGTTCATCATAATGCACTGTTATCAAAGCATTTACAATTGATGCATGTTATGCAAGCCACTCGCCATTAACACCGAGTGTCGTATATTAACAGAATGACAGCTACAATAACACAAGAGCTCTGCAAGCTGCTCGCTCCACTCGTCTTTCTCCTCTTCTGACGCAACCTTCAACTGTGAGCTTCACTCGGTGCATCATAAAGTGAAAATAATGTATTTATGCATACACGCTCTTCGCTTCCCTTTCATACCTCCTACATACACAATGAGCTTTCAGGGAGTATGGTAAGAAGACATCAATAAAGGAGATCTGATGTGTTAGCAGATTCCTTGTTTTTCCTCCCTGACACCAATTCACAATGGCTTAGACCTTATGTTCCCAGAGTCCAATGTTCTTACAACACACTTGCCAAAGACAGCACTTGTGTGGTATTGCTCTATAAATGAATCTTGACTTGAGATGCAATATAAATCCATCTATCAAGTAATGAAGTAAACACTTCACATACATTTTGTTTCAATTGAAATACATTCAATCCCATTGTCTTGAATTGATATCAGTTTGACAAACATAAAGACAGATATGGTTGATTTCATACCATATAAAGTAGTAACGAAGGAAAATCAATGGCCGCCGAAAAAAATAGTGCAAAAATGGTTGTTAAGTAATGGGCTGAAACATTAAGAAACTAGAATGGCACTCAGAGAGCACAGACCTCTGCCAAGCTGCCCGAGTACGATTGCCCCCCCTCTCCGTTCAGCTTGCACCATCATCCACGTGTATTTTTGTTTGTGTTGAGATCAGCTGTACGTAGCGGAGCATCGTAAAATACTTCATTCAAACCGGACAGAAACAAAGTAAAACTCACCTAAACCGTCTTCGTTACTCTTTCCAACAATCAAGTGTGCTTTGGTCGAACTCGACTGTAATTTCACCGAGTTTTATGTGAAAAAACACCGAATCTACATTTTCTCAACCCCCTGCTCTCTCTCTGTCCCTCTCTCTGCAGGCAGAAGGAAAGAGGCAGGGTGACGCGTCATGAATGCGTCATGAACGCGTCATCAGTTACACTGCGCATGTCTTAAAGCCTGTGGTGTAAATGCACAGGCTAAGCTGGGTGTGGCACAATGAACAATGGATTGTTCATTGTGCCACACCCTCCAAAAAATGTAATTCAAATCCATCCGGACTTTTGGAGTTATCCTCCAAACGGACAAACCAAAAAACAAACCAACGCCGGTGAAAACATAAACTCCTTGCTAGGCCTTCGGCCCTGGCGGCCAATAGTATCGTTCTTTACACATGAAGATCACTTTACTCCCCATGAGGAGTACTACACAGCCTGTGAAAACAGAAGTACATTTCAATCTTATGGAATATAACTTCACTGTCCAGCCGAGGCCGGGATATCTCCTTTGGTCTCACCAGCTACAATTTCAATCAGGAGAGACTCGTATGAATTGAATGGTGATTTATTACAAAGTGCACAAATTTATGAATAGTAACAGTCTTTGGCGATTTAGACCCAATGTGACATAATAAGGGGGAAGTGATGCCGTAGTTGGATTTAGGATTATTCCCCCCGGGTCTAGACACTGGTGATGGTGGTAGTGAAGATTGATGCAGATCCGATGAATGAAGTGGAGCAGGATTGCTCTGATGTGATGAATCTGGAGTTGATGGGGTTGTGGAGGGTCGCATCAGTTTGTGCTGATACTGACACTGAAAACAGCATAGAGGAGAACGTTTTTTAAACTTTTGACAGCAACAATGTGATTGGTTTAGGGAGATATGGCAAGATCTGATTGGTCACTGAAAAGAGAGACGCCCATAATCAGCTGACATAGTAATAGCCCATGAGAGAGTGACCCAGAATGAATGAGAATGAATGAGATTGCACCCCTAGTCTTCCTGACTGAATTTACGCATAAGCTTCATAAAAACACTGGAGACCATCTTCTGATGACCACGATGCCAAAGCTGCGGGGAAGCCAATAGCCCCTTCGCCCCCCTTGCACGGTTGTGATGCTGTCAAAGTGACAAAATATGTCCACTGACAGACAGACAGACATATAAACACCTGGCAATGTACTGTAAACCTCCTCTGTGGTAGAAAAAAACAGCAAAATCACATCACAACATTGTAACAGAATTCAGATTTAAGTCTCCAACACACAGCAGCAAGGTAGGAAAAAAGCACTTGATTGATGTGAAATGTGCATATTGTGTAAACAAAGTAAACCATCCATTTCTCTCTGTCTGCATCTCTTGTACACACCTTACTCCCCTCATCCCCCTTTTATCCATTCTCGGCCAAACAACGTGAATCCTTTGCTGCTATCACCTCCTAACACACTCCTCTCTGTCAAAAACCCTCGGCGGCGTCCAGAAGCCTCCAGCAGCCCGACTGTACAAGAAGAGGTGTTATCGCAGCTTGACGACACAACACCAAACCATTAATCTCATTACTGCACTGGCGTGCCACAAAGAATTGAAAAGGAAAGAATGAGTTACAACAGCTAAACATGTTCAATATCAAACAAGAAAAAAAAAGACACTTAGAGGGTAATGGTGAGAGTTCCTCTTCTGAATCGTCTCTCTCTGTGATTCACAGCAAGTTACCTGTCAGGAGAGATTAAGATGAATGTAGTACTCCTGATGTAATAGACACCACACCAGTAAACCAGATTATGACGAGATTATCTTGTCACAGAGAACAATCATTTCCCTAATAAATGCTCTTAGGTTTCTCACTTTTCAACAACAATGTCTTTATTTATTTTTTGTTTGTTTACTATGTCTGCCCATTTCCAGCCACTTCTCACTTTGCCCCACTAGATTATAGGTCAGACGTCTCTGCTCTCCTGCAATCGCTCTCCTGCCCGCGGCCTCTTGCCCGCGGCCTCCTGCCGCCGGCCCCTGGCCTCCTGCCCCGCTCTCCTGCCACCGCTCTCCTGCCACCACTCTCCTACCCCCAGCCTCCTGCCACCGCTCTCCTGCCCTCGGCCTCCTGCTGCCACTCTCCTGCCCCTGGCTTCCTGCCCTCGGCCTCCTGCCACCGCTCTCTTGCCACCGCTCTCCTGCCGCCACTCTCCTACCCCCAGCCTCCTGCCACCGCTCTCCTGCCCCGGCCTCCTGCTGCCACTCTCCTGCACCTGGCCTTCTGCCCTGAGCCTCCTGCCCCTGGCCTCCTGCCCTCGGCCTCCTGCCCTCGGCCTCCTGCCACCGCTCTCTTGCCCCTGGCTCCCTGCTGCCACTCTCCTGCCCCTGGCCTCCTGCCCCCACCCTCCTGCCGCCGCTCTCCTGCCGCCACTCTCCTGCCGCCACTCTCCTGCCCCTGGCCTCCTGCCCCTGGCCTCCTGCCTCGGCCTCCTGCCACCGCTCTCCTGCCCCCTCCCTCCTACCGGCACTCTCCTGCCCCCGCTCTCCTGCCCTCGGCCTCCTGCCACCGCTCACCTACCCCCGCCCTCCTTATCAGAAAGCGGTACCTTCTTCCATTGGTAAATGGATAAAGATTAATCAGGCCAAGACAAATGACATTTACACAAACTAAGTCACTGTGTGGCATCAAAAACACTCCAACTGAAAAAAGGTCGTTCTACTTACTTAATAGTTTTTGCAATGTCGTAACTCATACTTGGTTTTTCATGGTTACATAAAGCATACATTATCCCACGCCGAATCCAGGAGCTCCCCAGCAGGAGAGCCTTGAACCCAGGAAAGAGACAGACCCTGAGGACCGATATCCAATCACTGGCCTTCTTATCTTGTAAACCTGTAGCTATAGGATATGCAATCACATCAAAGGGCACCCTTTGTTCACAGACAGGATCACTGAATTATACAACAAAGAACACCCCCCTCCTGCCTTTGTCTTGATACTGTGACCGACTGATATGCATGCAACTATTATTTGATTTGTATGGTGAGTGAGTTGTCTTTTACGTTCGTTGGTTGGACGGTTTTGCTGGATTCTCTCAAAAGAATGAGTTTTAAGAGACAATGACCATTACAAGTGTCCCTTAATAATTCATTATGTGCATAAATGGATAAATGAAGTCATTTTTAAATACATTTTCAAAATGCATGAATTTATAGTTTTTGATTTTGACTTTTGAATTTTCCATTCACATTAAAATCAATTGTTGTCCAGCAGAGAGCAGCATATCATGCAAATCATGGATGAGCCTCTTCCCTGAAATGATGTGGTATTGAAAAGATGTTGCCATCCCCTAGGGGGACATTCTAACAAACTGTTATACAGGGAAAGCTACTGGGTTTATACACTGAACACAATATAACCATATGGTTTAAATAAGGAAATGAATCCATCTTACTTTCTATCGATGTTCTACACTCTTAGAACTGCTGCGTTAAAATATCCCAATTTGCGTAATGTTGGTAACCAAGTGCTGGGTCAAAAAGGGACTAAAAGTCAGTAGCAAAAAATATTTTTTTCGCTTTACACATCGTAAAAACTTAAACCAGGAGTAACCCACTTTGAAAACTTGGAAGCCTACTTTACTCCTACCCATGCACTTTAATCAGCTATATTCCATCCTTACATCACAGCAAATTGAGCTCATTAATTCATTTTATTGCATTTGATTTGTTTCTTCATCACCAGCCGCGACAGCGAAGCTGGTGCTGTTTTCACTTTGTGAGTCTGTGTGTGTCATCACGACAAGATGTGGTCCTGGAGACGCCTACTGTAGCAGGAACTACCATAAAGGAGGTTTAGAGTACTTTGCCAGGTGTTTATATGTCTGTCTGTCTGTCTGTCTGTCTGTCAGTGGACAGATTTAGCCAGCGTGATAGCATCACAACTGTGCAAGATGCAGTCACCAAATTTTACAGGTGTGTAGTTGAGATCAAAATGAAGGCTGAGCTCAAAGATGGGTGAGATCCAAGCAAGGGCGCCAGAAGTAGGTGGGTAGGAATTGGGGAAGGAGCCATTGGACCTCCCCACTTTACACCCTGGGCCTGATTTGGATTAGGTCGCTAGCTTTCGTCTGTAGCATACGTGCTCCAGTCAATCAGGAGAGAACCAGACTGACTGCTGAACCCAGTCGCTATATCGGAAAGAGGAGGTGGTGGCAGGCAGGGGGTTAACCCGCGGTTAGGTTTAGAAAAAGACAGCGTGGTTGGTCTTAAAACTACTACGGTTTGTACAGTGAAAATGAAGCTGAACGTTGTAAACACGAATGAACAGCTGATTGTAAAGTGAAAGCGAAGTGAAACGTGACGCACGAGACACGAACAGTGGTCTCCTGGATGAAACTCTTGTGTTTGTTGGCCCCAGCAATGAGAACGTGCTGAATTGACACATTTTTATTACACAGACTCGTGACAGTTATGGAAAGTTACACCTCCTTTTCTCGTACAATTCCCGAGCCTCCGGCTCCGCGACTACTTCACTCAGAGCAGTTGTCAATCATGACGTCTCAACCCCCTTTTATAGCATCAAATAACTAATTAAAACCAAACGTATCAGACAAATGGACACTTGAATATGTATCAGTGTGATAAGAACTACCTAAAATGACGGAAACCGTCTTTGGAAAATTTGACGTGTACTGTGACTTTTTAGTTTGGCTCATGTCGCCATCCACTAACATGGAGGAGGCTGGGTTTATGAGCTATACTGCAGCCAGCCACCAGGGGGCGATCCAGATGTTTTGGCTTTACTTTGGGGGAGCTGTCATGTCATCCAGGTTTTTATATGAGAAATGTTTTACCAATTTTAATTATTCAGATGAAGAGAAATTCGAAATAAACAGGGTAGGTTCAAAGAGAAACTTGTTGAGAAATTAGTTTTACATCAGTTGCGTATTGATCTTGTAGAAGGGAAACATCGATATGGTTTCCCTCTTACAGCCTCGCACCACAAACTGTGGGGGGGCTATGTGGAGCTAAAATCTAAATCACGTTCTTCTAGGGAAACATCTGGCAGGCACGGCCTGTCACATGCTGCTTAGTAGTGCCAGTCACCTGATCATCACGGCTACTTAATACATGACAGCATTATGAGACCTAACATATAGAACTGACATATCTCTGTACCACACAGGTGTCAGTATCATGGATACCGGCACGCTAAATACGGCTTGATTTATGAGGCAGCCTACAGTCCCCGCTGTAACATATGGTAAAGACATCCTGTATACATGATGAGGCATCCATAAAGGAGCCACTGCAGCTGATTTATAGCAGCCGAATACAAGTGCAGAATCACCAACATCCAGTTTTTGTCAGAGTTAATTTGTCAACCTCATTCACCACCGGAATAAATAAGAATGCCTGGAAATGCTTATAGTAGATTATGGACTGTAGTAAATGTGAGGAAAACACATATATGACAAAGTCTTTGTAACATATACTTATCGGGATTTTCACATACTGTAAGGGACCAAGCAGTGAGGCAACGAGGAAACAGGAGTTGTTGAAGTAATTGGGCTTTTTATTCAGCCAAAAAAATAACAAAACATTATAAAAACCAAGAATTGAATACCTAGGTCTATAAAAGAGGTTAAAGCAATATAACTATACTTATTCTCACTACTAAACAAGATGTTAACTGAACAAAACTAACCTCCACAATGACACATGAGGGCAGATATATATAGGGGCTTAGCCAAACCAAATAGCACACAAGGGGGTAACCAAGATGGACACTAACTACAATTAAATACTAAGCAGAACTAACTAAACCCAAATCCCCCCCATGACATGGCAGCACTTAGTTTGGCCCAACGAGCTGGCTCCAGGATCCAAGAGTCCTCAGCCTTCAGCCACGCCCCTATCTCAACCAGGAAGGCAGCTCCCCCAACAGCCAACTCAAACAAAGAAACAAATGATTAATATAACAAATAATAATATGTGTAACCTCACAGTGTTAATGTGTGAATCTAAACGATATAAGGTTAAACACAAATAAACAAATGAAAACAACTATGTGATGTTAATTGTTCAGGTGTAGTTGGCTGCAAATTAAATAAACCTGTGAAGGTAGTAAACTAATGAGATGAGAGAGTGTGAACCGGAATGATATTACCCTGTGTGGCTGTGACAATCACATACGAATGGATAAATAATGTTTTAAGTAGTTTTACATCATCTCAATTCATTGCTTATGCTACTTTTAATGTACATAGATATCAAAAGTTTGTTTTTTTTGTGAAAAGATAAAGCACTTAAAGGTCCCAAATTGTGCTCATTTTCAGGTTCATACTTGTATTTTATGTTTCTACTAGAACATGTTTACATGCTGCAATTTTAAAAAAAAACTTTATTTTTCTCATATAGTCTGCCTGAATATACTTATATTTACTCTCTGCCTGAAACGCTCCGTTTCAGTGCATTTCAACAGAATTGCGTTGCTAGGCAACAGCTTGGGTACATGTTTACTTCCTGTCAGCTGATGTAATTCACATACACTGCAGCAGGAAATAAACCGGGACACATTTAGAATGCTTACGTTTAAAACTGTATAATGGTAGAAATATTGCAGATTTGTGACATCACAAATGGACAGAAATCCTGACAGCTTGTTTCAAACGCACAGTTTCTGAATACGGGCTGTGGGTATTTCTCTGTGGATTGAGTGTTTTGATACTTTCACAGTATTTATACAGCACTTAAACCTACTTTATCATATAAAATACATGAAAATCTCACTTTTTACAATATTGGACCTTTAACATCAATCATCAATCATATGTATGTATGTAGCTTTTACTGAACAGCAACCACTGTGACCATTTATGGCAATTTCAGGATAAATGTTTAAATGTAGCATAAACAGCGGCACGATAAAATCAATAAAGTCAGCAACCTAACTCTGTAATATGAGTTGCACAGGAATATTTTTCTGGAGTTTACAAACGTTAGCCACCATAAGCTACTGGTTATACCAGACCAATTAAGGCTGAAGTGGCAAAAAACCTTGAGGGGCAAATTCACAAAAGGATTGTGTGGCTTTTGTAGCTGCTAAACCTGTGCAAATGAGACAAAAACAAAGTGTGTAATTCTCAAAGCTCCCGTAAAAGGCGGAAATGCACCACTAACTGTGTTGCCAAGTAAATCGTCTCGGGGCTCCTGTGCTATTTGCACGTCTTTGAATTATGTAATGTGCATGCATTTAATGCAAAATTGACCCTTCTCTCTACAAATGAGCAAAAAAAGGCCAATTCACAAAGATCAGTGCTAATAGCTCCATGCCGTTAAAGTGATCAGTGAGTTGGTGGTAACTGAAGCACATTAGGGGGTGTCCGCTCAAACTCATTTATTTTTGGGATTCAGTGTCAGGATACAATGACAAATTAATAATAATAATTTTTTTGAAAATACACGAGAGAAAAACGAGATTTAAATAATCGATGAAGTTAAGCTGCTGTGCCTCGTGTTTAAATGTGCACAGCATCTCTCGTAATGGGGAGACACACTTATCGTCTCTGCTGCGCCGGGATCGCTGCGGGTTTTTAATAAATGCAAAAAATGTCTCAAAAAGTCTCTATAATACATCATTAACTCCTCATTAATGATGTATTATTTCACCCACCCACAACTGTGTGCTCTACGGCGCAGAGACGTATTTAGGGAACAGTTAAAGGAGAGAAATTAAATGAGCCGGAGTCCGACCCGAGCCCGATCTATATGGCCAAGCCTGGCCCGATTCCACTCCGTGTGTCAGGGCCCGTCTGCTGACTCTCACAACTTCACAACCGACGCACTGCACTCAGTCACATTTACACATTGCCATTGCACTCAGCTGCAAAACGTTATGGGAGTTTTTGCTCTGTAATATCATTAGCACTATCTTTTGTAAATTGGACCTTGAGACGGGGCAGATAGCGGTTGCAAATGATGCGCCATTCATGCTGCTATTAGCGGTTACAATCCATGCTATGTGAGTTTGCTGTGTGTTATGTGTATTGACTTGATTAACGGTGTGTTTTGTTGCTCAGGAAATTAACTTTTCTTTTGTGAGAGAAAGAATGTGTTCTTTCTTGTTTCAAAAGTCACAGTCTCACTTTTTGAAGAATAAGCTTGTTCTATTACTTATTCCACTCAATTCCAGCACCTCTTGTCAGCGTGCCATGACCTCTCGTGAAAGGTGGGCAACGCCTAAAGCCTCGTACACACTAGGAATGTCAGCAGCGCGTGGCAGCCACACAGCCCGCGTGAGACGTGCTTCTCACTTCTCGAGATTCGAGGTCTCGCCTATGTTTGACGCGAGCCGCGCGGTTCACAGCAACAACAGACAGTGAAGGTGATCTTTTGATAGTATATTGACATCATACCAGCAACATTACTACAGTTTCAATGTCTCTATCTGTAAAAAATGTTACGGAGATGAAAAAAGTAAAGACTTGTTTTTAAATCAACACTTCCTGTTTTCATTTCAAAATAAAAGCCCCCAGTGTTTTTTTTCTGTGGCCAGAATTCCTTCATTTGTTAACACAAGGCTTTTATTCTGAAATATGTTTCGGACAGTGCTGTAGAACATGCAGTGACTTGGAGAGCTCCATGAATGAATATAGTACGGAGTTTTAATTGTGGATTATTACTATTATTTACAAATTACCACACGTTT
>CAKAKR010059820.1:0-14941 GCA_916700685.1 Adelosebastes latens
AATTTTTCCACATACAAAGTACACGGTTAAAACGAAATGTCGTTGCTCACGGACCAAGGTGCAAACACAGACATACAAAAACAGTCACAAACATAGAATATAACACAGTAAACAAAGTGCGATGGTGCAGCACAATAAAATATCAATAGTTATCTACTGTAGCAATTAATGTAGATACAGTACATTTCCCAGGTAGTGTATCTCCGTCTTCTTTCTCTGCTAGGGTGTAAGCCGGTCAAGAGAAGCCAAAATCATCACAAGTCAGTATTAAAGATTAGATGCTAGGGTAATTAGCATACAGATGGATAAATCACATCCGTATGCAGCGAAAAGACTGACACACTTGGTATTGAACATGTCTGCGTGACTATAACATGAGCATCTTTGCTTTGCAGTAAAAACTAAGCCTTTTTATGGTCAGTCCTCATTCCTAAGGCCTACTGCTTCATGTTGTTGTTTCAGGGAAGTTCCTATTATCAGTTTTGTTTTGCTGCAGCGGTAATCATTTTCTCTCGTTTGCAGACGTTCTGCCGAGCAAATTTATCTAGTGTTGATAGAAGAGATGATTGCGTCTTTATCTGTGGCTGTTTGGAACATAACAGTACATCTTTTTGCTGTTGCTGCTCGGTAGCTTGCATGAATTCTGGTGTACCAAGAAACTACAGTAAAATACAGTTAGCCCAGTCTTACCAGACTAGTTTCCAATCTTCTTAGCTTGTGAGTCTTTACAGACAAGTCATGCCTACTCACAACCCCTCGTCACAGGTTGCATATAGTTGGTCTATGAGCTGTCAGATTGTTTCATTTTGATCATTTTTAAAGGTCTGAAGATTTAATCAAAGGAAAAATAAACATAATTTTGAGGAGCAGAAATGTTTTTGTTCTTCGTTCCTAACATGAATCATCTTAAAACCCTTCAGACTTAATTTTTGACCCCTTGGGTGGAAAGAGTAGCTTTAGCTGCTGGCTGCAGTTTGTTCTGTACATGCTGAACAGCATCATTAATAACAAAAATGTCTAGTAAAGTTTTAATGATCTCCACAATCTGCTTATTTGATGGTACGTGTTTTGGGTTGGGAGTAGCTCGTTCTGTGTTGTTGTCGTTTGAGATGAACCGAGTCAACTCTGAGTGTCTTTGAGGGGGTCTCAAAGACTACTGCACATGTTCAGGCCTGTCTGACGTGTAAAAAAAACGCCGTATTGTGTTTTGGTGTTACACCTCAGCGTTTCTCCAGTGTTTGTCATGTTTCAGAGCGGCGTTGTGGGCAGGAGGCAGGGTAGAGTTTCTGCGGTGGAGCCAGGCAGCGTGCTGCAGGTTGTTTATACCCGGGCAGACAGAGCACGCTGTGTGTGTCTGTTTGAGGCCCTGACATCTCAGCTGTCATTACCCTGTCACTGCTCTAATTAAATGGCTAGCTCGTCGGGGAGAGGCGTTTATAAAGATGCCAGCGACGGACTCCAGCGCACACACACACACACACACACACGGCTTTCATTTTCATGTCTGACACCTTCTCCTGCCACTGAGGTGCATGTGTTGGCAGTTGCAGTGTTGAATTCCCATATCTCTATCCAAGCTGCAGTGCCACTGGAGAGGTCTCTGTCCTCACGATGCTCGACTTTGTGAGGAGATGTAAAAACTAGCTGTTGCGCCGTATTAAATTCCCTTAAATACAATAAGCCTTACCTGAGTGCCCCAGGCAGCAGACAGGAAATCACTTAGGAGGAACTTTGGATGACATGACTGGACACGTTACTATTATTTAGAATTATATTGTTAAATAATTTAATGCACAACTTTTAGATTTGCACTCAGATAAGACGTCTGGGGTTTAGTTTGTTGGTGAGCTGTTATTTAAAGGACGTTTTGTTTTGTCTTTTCTGTGTTGTTCCATTGCTTCCTGATTTGTTGTGATGTCCAGATTGCAAGCTGTAGGTTCTTAGATGTTACAAGAAAATATAAAATAGGTAATAAAATGACAACTCTGCATCTTTCTTATTGTCTTCTGCAGCAAACAGCTATTCTGAGCATCCTGACTTTCTGCATAGAGCTGAAACACCTCAACCTAGGGAGCTGTGTGAGGGTGAGAATGCACACACACTAACACACACACTAACAAACACACACACACACACACTAACACACACACACACACAGGAAGAAGTCCAAATAAAGCACAGTCTGTTAACTACACAACCCTCCATTTGGCCTTGTTTGACAGCAGCTTGTCCAAAAGATGGCAGAGACATCAGTAGTGTAGCAATAATTGAGCTGCTAACGATCAAGTAGTTGGGTGTAAAATAGACGAAGCAGGTCGGTGATAATGGCACTGAACACAATTTAAGTGAATACTTTATTGTCCATCATTCAGCCTCACTTCACAACACAGTTGAAACATTAGTGAAATGTGCACACATACTGTAATATAAAACACAAATACCCCAGAGCCTTGACACATTGTATTTCTAACTTTACAGAAATAATGAAGCTGATCGGCATATGCTTAAGAGAAATTTTAGGAAATACGCTTTTCTTTTTCTAGTGGGGAATTTGATGAGAAAATCAATAGCACTCTACAGCCGGTTAGCTTAGCTTAGCATAAAGACTGGGATCAGGGAAACAGCTAGCCTGGCTCTGTCCAAAGGCAACAAAATCTGCTTACCAGAAACTCTAAAGCTCACTAGGTATCACATTATATCTTGTTTGTTTAATCTGTACAAAACTTAAGCAAATTGTAATTTTTACACTTTAGTTTTTGTACAAATGAAACAAACAAGATGTAGTGTGCGATCTGGTGAGTTTTATAGCCACCATGGCTATATTTAAATATTCAAAGCACCCAAACATTTACGTATTCCGTTGCATCCAGTGGGATCTGGGTGATGCTGTTGAATGTGCGTTAGCATGTTGGATGTGTTTCCACTCACACACCCTGCAACGGTGGAGCAACGCCGACACACCGTCCTTCTCCTGTACACAACTCTCTCTTCGTTGCTGTTGAATCTGACCGTGAGCTCGCAGGCTGGTCTCCGGCGTTTAATTTGCGCTCGTGCATAATGTGACTGACTCGCAGGCCAATTGTACAGACAAAAGTTTATGGGTGGAACTCACATTTATGAACACATTATGTAAATCAATCTACATACCGCATAGTCTGTGTGCGTCTGCGTGCACCGGACCGTGATGGTTTGGCACGAATACGTGAGTCTTTAAATCTCTAATTTACAAATCATGTCCTCTGAATCAATTGCAACATTTGATGAGGCTGCTGCAGAGTTTTCATATTTTGCTGATGTGGAGCCTCCAAAGGCCCTCCATGAAGCATCAACCAGACGGTTGCCCGTCAACTGCTGCACACGACGGAGAGAGCGCAAATAGTTGTTAACTGCTGCCTGTCGCTCCTGCAGATTGATGACTATGATGTCGTGGCCAGTATGCTGGCTGCTCGCTGTCGCTCACTCTGCTCGCTGGACCTGTGGCGCTGCAGGAACCTGACCGATCGAGGCCTGGCCGAGCTCGTCTCTGGCTGCAGGTAGGCAATACCACTGGGTTCAGTGCTGTGAACAATGTTTGTGTTCTTGTCCTCACTGAGGGAGAATAAACAGGATTGAAGTCGCATAGAATCAAGTCCCATTTATTTAGATTGCAGCCTTTAATGCATTTTACACATTATGAACGTAAATAACTTAATCTTGCAGCTGTAGACCACAGAGGCAAAGCAGAACTTATCTGTTTTCAGTGAATGTCTGGATTTGTGGACCGAGTCACCCTAATGCTCTCCTGCATTGGTCTGTGGTTGCTCAGGATGCTGGAGGAGTTGGACCTGGGCTGGTGTCCCACACTGCAGAGCAGCACCGGATGCTTCCAGCACCTCGCCCGCTGCCTGCCCCGCTTGCGCAAACTCTTCCTCACCGCCAACCGCACTGTCTGTGACTCGGACGTAGAGGAGCTGGCGGCCAACTGCCCCTCACTGCAGCACCTCGACATACTGGGTAAGCTCACATCCTCTACGACGGTGGCATTTCACAAGTTTGCATTTGAGAATTTCTGAAAAACTCCCAAGTTAACTGCGAACAGAAACCAAAATAATCAGCTTAATACTACTATGAATAAAATACTGCTCACTAAGCAAAGTTGCAACAGCAGCTCACAGCAGTAACTGCTGTGCACAAACACTATAGTTCCAGTTGCGTAAGGTGATGGGCTTGGCAGCACGGTAGCATGACAGGTGTTGTTCAGGCTGGCTGTGCTGATGTGTCAGTTACAGGTGTGCTACAGTAGTTGGGTTGGTGTATATGCTGGAGAGGAACTCGTGTGGTGCAAGTAATAAATATGAAGCTTGTATTTGGGTCTGGACTCTATTATATGTAGTAGTAAGCAGTGCTTGAAGTGGGGGAAAAAATAAGTGCCACTATTCACATGTTGGTGTGTGTATCGGCTGGTATCAGCAAAAAATATTACATTCTGAATTTCTACAGTGAATAAAAGATACTAGGAGATGTTTGGTTTAAATTATTATTATTTTTTTTTTACACTTAAAAACTGCAATTCCACATCAGTTTAGAGCATTATTATGAGGCTACCATAGATAACGCCCAAAAAGCTTAAACTTGGTATAGTTGAATAATTATTTACACACATCGCAGCCTCCTTCTGAACATTTAATTCTTTTGGAAATGTTTGCCCTGTAAAATCACATTCTGTAAATCAAGTGCGGATTCATAAAACTTTTAAATAACGTTTCATTAATTATATTTTTTCACAAATAAAAAAAGGTTACAACAGTTCACTCATTATTTTACAAAAAGGACGTGAACATTGTTACCTCCGCCAAGGCCAAAGGCCTAGGAAGGAGGTCATGTTTTCACCGGCGTTGGTTTGTTGGTTTAGATTTTGGTGGCGATCCAGCTCATGATCCGGCTTCGGGAATTTCTTTTCGGCAGCGACGGACATGAAACCTGCCTTGGCGGAGGTCCGCGCTCTCTGAGTGCACTTCTAGTATTGATAAATTACAGCACCCTCGTTCTTACCCCCCCTCCCGTGTGCCGTGCTGTGCTGTGCTTCAGCTCGTCCAGATGCTTTCCACATTGTTTTGTTGTTCATACGGCGGCGCAACGCACAAACATAATGACATAATGATTATGAGTCTCCCAGAGAACCTGATCTGGAGAGGGCAGAAAAGAAATACCAACAGATTGTGAGAAGTGCCGGTGCGGAAGAAAAAGTCACCTTATGCCAAAGAGTAAAATGTAGAAGTGCCGGTACTGCGTACCAGTGAGTACCGGCCCACTTCGAGCACGGGTAGCAAGTGACATGTTGTAGAGGATTTTTAATTGAATTTACCCTGAAATTTCAGGAAATCAGATGCAGTTTATTTCTTGAGGATTTACTTGCTTGATCTCTTGTATTTATTGCTCTGTTCATGTTATGTTTTTGTAAAGTATTTTCTCGTGTGACTTGTCTAATGTTCAGGTACGCGGTTGGTGAGTGCTGCCTCACTGAAGAAACTCCTCCAGGCTTGTCCGCGACTTCTCCTCCTGGACGTCTCCTTCTGTTCACAGATAGACATGCGTGTCGTCCAAGAGCTCTCCGGCGTCTTCCCCAAAGTGGCCATCAAGAAGAGCTTCACTCAGTGACCACGGCGTCGTCTCATTTCCCACAGTCCAAAGGAAGTAAGAGGAGGGAAGTGCTCGCCAGCAGACACTGCCCCGAAGTGAAGAAGCGGCAGGTCAGATGCTGAAGGAGATTGCTGACGGTCTTATTGACCAAAGCAGTTGTAATGGGTGAGGAGGTTCTTTGGATTAACTGGCTGAACACAAACAACTACAGACTCCTAGTCACAGGATCATAGAAGGTGAGACTTTTTACTTTTTTTTTTTTTTTGTCTGGACACTTGAAATCAGGGTCGTTGCGGTAAAGCTGCTACATCTTCCCAGAATCTGAATCACCACTTATGTATTGCCAAGCAACACAAGGCTAGGAAATAGGCCACTGGATGCAAAACAAAAACATTTTGTGAGCAGTCCTCCCTTGAACATCTTGTTCGGACAACGGAAAGGGACAAAAAAAAGGTGTGAACCTTTATTGGAAACAGCTGGAAAATCTGCAGTAGGATGTGGGAGTCCCATATTTATGTCAGCTGGTAACGTAATTAAAGATCAGGGCCTTGGTCAGTGCCTTGTCAGAATGTGCAGCGATCATGCTGGCTGTTTTAATGCATCATTCTGAAGGCATCTGTCAACATTACGCCAGTTTGATTTAATGATAAGAAATCATACCTGATGCTGTTGTGTTCAAAGGTATCAGGAGCTTTAAAGGTGAAAACACAGAAGTGGACGCAGCCTTATTTCACACAGTGTACTGTGTGGATTGTGTCAACTCAAACCTTAATGCAAGTATCACAAAGTATTTGTTGCTGCAAACCGACTGCAGAATCACACGATAGGATCTCGTGTTGAAAAGAAACACACCATCCAACTGTCCTTGCACCTGAGATTTCATCAGAAACGTATGTGAGAACATGTGAAAATGCATTTGTTTTAATTTACACATGTGCTATAAATGACATCAAGTCGAAAAAACACCCGAGGCATCAAATCAGCAACAGACAGACTGACTCGTTTGAAAAGTGAAAGCACTGAGAAGTAACACAGTTTGACAGTCCAAAACCCAAAGATATACCATTTACAATGATGTAAAACCGAGAAAAGCAGCAAAATGACTGAAATAATCAGTATAATATCCAAAGTTTTGCGAATATTTTCTGTCGATTGACTAATCAATGAATCGACTAATCGTTTCAGGT
The DNA here is from genome assembly GCA_916700685.1 of Adelosebastes latens. Classification (NCBI taxonomy): domain Eukaryota; kingdom Metazoa; phylum Chordata; class Actinopteri; order Perciformes; family Sebastidae; genus Adelosebastes; species Adelosebastes latens. The sequence goes on from CAKAKR010059820.1 coordinate 6,807, forward strand.
CTAATTGTCGTCGTCTACCAGGCAGGTCTGTTGCAAAAAATCCATTAAAAAATGTTCTGATAGCATAATATGGGGAATTCTCCGACCACGGTAAATGAGTTCCAGTCAGTTTCCCAACATTTACCCTACAGGAGGATATGATACTGATATATTAATTAGAAAAGAGCTTTAATTGAGATCGTGGCATGGCAGGTGCCTTCCTTATTGAACAAGTGATACAAGACCTACGTTAAACTAAACTAGAGACTTTTGTTGGATTAGACCTGTAGAGAAAGTCACCAGATCTAAAGTGCCTGATCCGGGTCAATTTCAGTTTAAACCTGCCCTTTAAATTAAACAGGGTGTTTTATTGTTTCGTTTTTGGTTATGTAAGAGACTTGTCAACAATTTACTCTGGCCAAGTAAGGAAAAAAAAACAAGTTAAGTTTTTAAGTCGGCCAAGGCCAAAGTTAACGGCCAATAGATAATGGGATTGATAATTGTGTATGCTTAGTTTAGGTCATACAGATCATTCGTTTCGTTAGTAATTGTTTTGGCTGTGTAATTTTAAAGGAACAGCGTGTAGGATCTGGCTGTATCTAGTGGTGGGGATGAGATTGCAACCAACTGAAGCCTCTCCCGTGTGCCAAGCGTGTAGGAGAGCCACGGTGGCCAGTGCGAAAACACGAACGAGTGTGTGTGTGTGTGTGTGTACGAGGGTAGTGAGTGATGAAGCCAGAGAGCGAGAGCGGCGGCGGCGGCGGCGATGGGAGTGAGTAGCATTATCGACTCCAGCCCGAGCCGTTCTGGGCTACTATAGAAATATGGCGGTGAAACATGGAGAGGACCCGCTCCCTATGTAGATATAACCGGCTCATTCTAAGCTAACGAAAACACAACAGTTCTTATTTTCAGGTGATTTTACACTAAAGAAAACATACTTTAATTTATATTATATTCCATATAATGTTATCCCCCTAATTGTTACACACTGGTCCTTTTAAGAGAATAATGAGTGAGTTTTGTCTCCAAAGATAAATGATAGTTTGAAAGTCACCAGTTTCACATTGCTTTCATGATGTTGCATGCTTTTGCTGTTAGCTGTCTGTCACTGCTGTTTGACTACAGCCACCTACTTATGTATTAACCTACCAAACTGAAGCTCCGCCGATGGGAAGGAGTACGGTGGATTAAGTTGAGGATGTGTAAATACTCTGTGACCTCAGTATTTGTCCTGAAACTCAGGGGTTTTAATATTTCATCTGGTTTTAATTTTTTTTTTTTTTTACACATACATTTCGCTCCAAAAACCAGCACAACAGACATCTCTTCAGACCGTAACGCCAGACTGAGTTAGCTTTGAGGTTATCTGTCGTCAGTGTTGCTCCTCAACAACAAACACACACATGACACAAACGATCAGTCAGCACTGATGTAACTGAGACAGAGATACAATTCTAGTTTATTGGGTGTGGAAAATGTTGCAGTAATTGTGAAAAAGATATTGCTGTCCCTGATTATTGAATTTTTGTAATATACAAAGCCACAGTTGCAATGTGGCAGAAGTGCTTGAAATGCATTTCCTTTTTCTTTTCTGAAAAAAACAACTTGAAGTTTTTCTTTTAAGCACATGCTACTAGTCAATATTTGTGCCTTATACTCCTGTTTGAATGTGGTGTGATGTCCATGTGGTATAGATTGTAGTGAAGTGCTTTTGCTTTTATGCCCGTCAACCAAAGTAATGCGCAGAAATCTGGTCTTCAATCCCACAACTATATTTGACCAGTTTAAACGCCATATACTGTATATCAGCCATGGTAATTAATATGCAAAAGAAATATTTATTTATACTTCCCTGTGTGATAAAAAATGTTATTTAAACATGTTATCCTTATATAAAAAGTAATAGTGTATTTTTTTTTTTCTTTTTACCCAAATGAGAGGAATGATATTAATTTCATCTCATTGCATTCTGTCCGTGTCTAGCCTAGCTTAGCACAAAGACTGGAGGTACGTCTTTAGCCTAGCTTAGCTCAAAGAATGGAAGCAGGGGTAAACTATTAGCCTAGCACTGTAAACTGTCGAAAAAAACATGTTTCCCAACAAGTCCAAATTTGTCTTATATCTTGTTTATTGAACACATGCAGAAACAAATGCACTGTGTAAGAATAGTTTGCTTCGGAGCTTTTATTTCTCCAACAAGTGCTGTGAAAGTGACTGCATCCAGCATCACAGAAGTCCTCTTCTTAATATTAATAACACAGTGAACTACACACAAGGATATGTTTGTGACCATACTTGCCAACCTTGAGACCCTAAAAAATAGGGAGGATTTCAAAACCTAAGTGGGGGGTCTGGGTGTCCTCCCCCAGAAACATTTGAGTTTCAGAGACTTAGTTTCCTACATTCTGGTGACTTAAAAAGAATGAAAATAGCAAAATAATAGCTGCAACTGCAATCTTATGTTAACTTTTAATTTAACCTTTAATTCTCAGGAAAGAAAACTGAATAATTCACACACCAAGTTTACGCCAGAGGGGGAAACTGAATAATTCGCCCCTCTGGCGTAAACTTGGCGTGTGAATCTCTGGCATAAACTAATATTCATCAGATTTTATTCATTTTTTTTTGTCTCTGCTTGAGTAATTCTTTCTCTTAGAACTCTCAATTCCTCTCTCCGTCTCTCACTAAAGATCCTTTCAGACACAACGCAACAACGGCACCACTACGCTCTGAAGCCCGTTATTTCCAATGGCTTGCGTCGCGCCATGACAGCTTTTCGCTATGTCAAGCAAAAGCCCCACTTTGGGTGCTGCACGCTGTGATGTGCGCTGAACTCAGCTCAAACATGAGCTCAAACTGCGCTGTGTCGCGAGCATAGACTGTTCTCTTCCGCCGGGGAAACGATATTTGGTGTAGCTCTATTGTTGTCCGGGTGGAAATAGTAGAGCTTATAGACACTGTACAGTGCCAGAAACAGGTTGAGATAACGAAAAGGGAAAAAAAGTGTGAACATTTTCCATAAATCGGGAGAAATACGGGAGAATTGTGACCCTGGGAGGAAACCGGGAGAGGGCAATGAAAAACATGAGTCTCCCGGGAAAATCGTGAGGGTTGGCAAGTATGTTTGTGACTAGTTTAAAAACTATTAAGATACTTTGTGAATAAGTTAGTTTTGAAGCTGTTGGAAGCATATTTGTTTTCAAATAATCTATGTGTCGCTACGGATGAGGACACAGTAGTCTGAGAATGACTTAGTGTTGACTATGAATACAATTAAATTACATAAAGTGGGTTTTTAAATGCTGATTCTGACATTTTATTTTTGAGTTAATATCTTTTGATGTCTGTTTTTAGGCCCCCCAAAAAAGTAGAATCAGTTTTAGTGTTGCCCACCAGAATTGAGGGCGTTGGAGGAATTTGAATTTATGGTCTTAACAATTTCTCTGCTTCCAGTCTTTGTGCTAAGCTAGGCTAAACATGCCCCCAGATCCATGATTGTACTGGATGCCCAGAATTCAAATAGATATCAACCTTCTAAATCTAATTATGGGTTTGATGGGAAACCCCAAAATGATGTGCTGTCCCATTAAAATTGCATTTATGTTGAAATTGATATATTTTCAGTCTGTTTTAAACAGAATGGGTGTGGTATTGACACGCCAGCCCTCCCATTCAGATGATGCAAATATTACTTCAGTGTGTGGAAATCAGGTAGTTGTAGATGAAAAAATCCAGGCAGTAATTTCCAGTATATTTTCAGATAATTACTACTCAAATGACTATATAGCAACACAATGAAAACACTGGCAATGTATAGTGTGTGCCACAACTATTAGCATTTATTTGTTAAGTCAGACTTATTTGAACGTCCTCAGATGGTCACGGTCTGACCGATGAAGCAGTTTGGTTTAACGCCCTCCGATATTTGTGTTGTTTTAGCTCCCTACCTTGAGTGAGTGGGATGGCCCTGCTTTTCTCTAATGAATATGCATTCTCTCTTCTCCCACTCTGGATGTGCGATCAACCTTTGTGCCAATTGGTAGGACATGCAGTGAATGCTCCCTGTGCTGCAGTGTGAAAGCCACTGTTGTGTGAAAAGATTGTGCCTCTGTCATGATGAAACTGGGTGCTTCACTTTCACCAGATTTTAAATAAACCGAAGGCTGATGACTTATACAGTGGCTGCGTGGCCCCTTCTTGATGCTTACGGCCCCTCTGATCCTGTAAGAACATGCATGTAATAAGAAATGTGACAGTACAACGTGTCTACATTGCTAGAATTAACTTGCTAATATTCAATTTTCCTTTACTCTTCAGCTTCAGCGAACAGCACACCATCACTGACAAAAGAAAAGAAAATTGTGTTACTGTATCATGCAGCGGCTTCATAAGTAGAGTCGTGTGTGTCAGTGTGATTGGGAGAAAAGTAGGGTCGTCTACTGATTCCACAACAACTAGCGAAGCCATTAGTCAGGATGACTGACTGGATAGTAATGGCGGAATGATCCTTTTTGCCTTAACCCTCTGCCATTTTACAGTCTATTAATACCACAGAGAGAAGTGACATTAGCTTGTCTTCTTAACGGCCTTTTAATGAATTGTTTATGCCTAGTTTAATGATGTATATTGTGGCCCTGTAATGTGCCCTAATGACGGAGAACGAGGCGGCCTCGGCTGAAGTATTAATTTGGACTGCCTCCCCAATGATTATTCCTCAGCCAACAACACCACTGTTGCTGCGTCTGCTGCTGTGTGTGCGAGTGTGGATACAAGCATGATTCATGGAGGCTTTCCGCTCTGCGCTACGGCTTGATTTCTTGCTGTCACGCTCCTCTATGAGGCTGATATATCCAGGGGGGATCCACAGCAATTAGTTCAGCTTTTTATGTGTCTTTCAAGAGCTTACAGACGAAGCTTGATGAATCTGCAGGGGGAATGTATGGATTGGAAATGTTGTTCCTGAATAATAAATCCAGCATTAAAATGTAAACACGGGAAGGGTTAGGGGGCTGGCGCAAGGTTGCCCTATGCTTCCTTCCTTCCTTTCTTTCTTTTCCTCTCTATTTACAAACCACATGAGTGACACCAGAGTATACCTTGACAAATATGGCAGTAACAGTCTTCTCTTCAGTGAGACACATGTTGTGGTCTGCCTCCTGTGAGCCTTCCTCAGGCTGGGACTCGACAGGCCTCAGACCTGCCTGAGGGAGGCCTCACTGTGATACCCATCATTATGTGGCTTGGTGTTCCTTCTATAGTTTCTCGACTTAGACTCTAATAATGAAGACATCCCTGTCAGTCCTCGCACTGCTGTCTAAAGCTTATTATTTAGGTTTTGTTTTGAGGATATTGAGAATGTCAGCGCTGAGTCCCTTAAATCCTTCGAAATACGACAATCCATATGTAGCTTTTTGAAGCAGCAGTGATGATCGATGTTTCTTTAGCCAAGTCTAAATCCATGAGGATTTGTAAACTTTGTCGAACTGTGTACCCTGGTGTAATTACTGTAAATAAGAGACACCACAGAAAATTCGTAACCCTGATCTGATGCTAGTAGTGCAGGTTTAGCGCTAGTTTTTCTCGAAATTAAGACTCTTTTACATCTAGCCTTTGCTTGTCCTTTTTGCTTAAAAGCAGTTTTCTTTTTTGAAGGCAAAGAATCCATCCATCCATCTATACATTTTCTTCCGGTTATCCGGGGCGGGGTCGCGGGGGCAGCAGGCTTAGCAGGGAACTCCAGACGTCCCTCTCCCCAGCAACGTTTTCCAGCTCTTCCTGGGGGACCCCGAGGCGTTCCCAGGCTAGACGAGATTAAATAATCTCTCCAGCGTGTTCTGGGTCTACTCCGGGGCCTCTTACCAGTTGGCTGTGCCCTGAAAACCTCCAAAGGGAGGCGTCCAGGAGGCATCCTGATCAAATGCCCGAACCACCTCAGCTGGCCCCTTTCAACGTGAAGGAGCAGCGGCTAAACTCTGAGCTCCCTCCGGATGTCTGAGCTCCCCACCATATCTCTAAGGCTGAGCCCAGTCACCCTACGAAGGAAACTCATTTCAGCCGCTTGTATCCGCGATGTCATTCTTTCAGTCACTACCCAAAGCTCATGACCATAGGTGAGGGTTGGAACGTAGATGGACTGGTAAATCAAGAGCTTTGCCTTCCGCTTCAGCTCCCTCTTTACCACAATGGTCCGGTAGAGCGCCCGCATAACTGCCGATGCCACACCGAACCTTTTTCCCTCACACGTGAACAAGACTCCGAGATACTTAAACTCCCTCGCTTGGAGCAAAGACTCACTCCCCACCCAGAGCTTGCAAGCCACCGGTTTCCGGCAGAGAGCCATGGCCTCAGACTTGGAGGTACTGACTCTCATCCTGACCGCTTCACACTCGGCTGCAAACTGCCCCAATGCGCGCTGAAGGTCACGGTCTGATGAAGCCAACAGAGACGCAATTCTGAGGTCCCCGAACTGGACACTCTCCTCCCCCCGGCTGCGCCTTGAGATCTTGTCCATGAAAATCACAAACAGGTGACAATGGACAACCCTGGCGAAGACCAACACCCACTGGAAACGTGTTTGACTTTGTGCCGAGTATACGGACGCAGCAAACTCTGCCTCCTCTACGGAGGACGTGTTGATCGGATTCAGGGGTTCCTCAAAGTGCTCTTTCCACCGCTCGACAATATCCCCAGTCGGGGTCAGCAGTTCGCCTCCCCTGCTGAACACAGCCTGAGCCAAGCCCTGCTTTCCCTTTCTGAGTCGTTTAACGGTTTTCCAGAACTTCCTTGAGGCCAACCGAAAGTCCTTCTCCATGGTCTCCCCGAACTCCTCCCACACCCGGGTTTTTGCTTTGGCTACTGCCGCAGCTACAGCCCTTCTGGCCAACCGGTACCCGCCAGCTGTTGCCGGGGACCCCTGGGCCAACCAAGCCCGAAAGGCCTTCTTCTTCATCTTGACGGCCTCCTTCACCGCTTGTGTTCACCAATGGATTCTTAGGTTGCCGCCATGACAGGCACCGACGACCTTCTGGCCATAACTCCTAGCAGCCGCTTCCACAATGGAGGCTCTGAACATGGCCAACTCGGATTACATGTCCCAAGCCTCCCCCGGGATGCGCGAAAAATCCTTCCGGAGGTGGGAATTGAAGATCTCGCGTACAGGGGCCTCAGCCAGACGTTCCCAGTTCATCCTCACTACACGTTTGGGTTTACCAGGTCTGTCCGGCAGCCTCCCCCGCCATCTGATCCAACTCACCACCAGGTGGTGATCAGTTGACAGTTCTGCTCTTCTCTTCACCCGAGTGTCCAAAATATACGGCCGCAGATCTGATGATATGACCACAGTCGATCATCGATCGTTGGCCTAGGGTGTTCTGGTACCAAGTACAGTTATGAACGGCCCTATGCGCAAACATGGTGTTTGTTATGGCCAATCCATGACTCGCACAGAAGTCCAACAACAAAACCCAACTCGAGTTCAGATCAGGCATGCCTTTCCTCCCAATCACCCTCCTCCAGGTATCCAGCAGAACTATAGAGTCCCCATTCGGCGCCCTTTCCTGGACGCCACCCAGAGACTCCAAGAAGGTCGGGTACTCCGAGCTGCTGTTTGGTGCATAAGCCTAAACAACAGTCAGAGACTTCCTCTCAGCGACTAGCAGCCGCAGAGAGGCGACCCTCTCGTTCTCCAGGGAGAACTTCAACACAGCGGCGCTCAGCCAGGGGCTGGTCAGTCGTCAAAAAAAAAGTCATAGTATAGTATGTTGAAAAAAAAGCCATAGTAATCTATGTCGATATACATACATACATAGTATGTTGGAAAAAAAGTCATAGTATAGTATTTTGAAAAAAAAGTCAAGGTATAGTATGTTGAAAAAAAAGGCAGTGTAGTATGTTGAAAAAAAGAGTAAAAAAAAGTCATAGTATAGCATGTCGGGAAAAAAAGTAATAGTATAGTGTGTTGAAAAAAGTCATAGTAATGTATGTCGAAAAAAGAGTAAACAAAAGTCATAGTATAGTATGTTGAAAAAAAGTCATAGTATAGTATGTCAAAAAAGAGTAAAAAAAAAGTCATAGTATAGTATGTTGAAAAAAGAGTAAACAAAGGTCATAGTGTAGTATGTTGAAAAAAAGTCATAATATAGTAAGTCGAAAAA
>CAKAKR010059821.1:0-48594 GCA_916700685.1 Adelosebastes latens
GGAGGTGCCAGGCTGTTGTGGCTGCGTATGGATCTTCCACCGCTACTGAGGCTCCTGACGGTGTATTAAATGAATAAAGTGTAAAATAGCCAATATGTATTGTTTGCTCCTTGTTACTGATAGAGAGTTCAATCATCCGATCCACCAAACAACTCAAAACAAGAGTCAATACCAACAGGAGAATACACTGTTTACCATTGGCAGAGCATTTTGGCAAATTCTTCTTGGGCGCTACCCGCATATTCAGCTGTGCTGCTCATCCCACAAATGCATGATCCTCACAAGTTGGTCATCATTGTGAAGGTAAATAAACAGGCTTTCCAACGATGTAAAATACAATGCCAATTAGCATTGTAACTACAGAGAAATAATCCACCAAACACAAGTTTCTGAACTTTTTTCCCAGTTTATATGTGCACATGTGTTTGAATGGGAGAGTTTTCCTGAAAGTGCAGTGCAACAAAGATGGAGACAAAATTAAAAGAAATAGTGTAGATCTCATATTCTCACCGATTGCCACCTGAGGGAAGCTTGTTGTTTTACATTGTGTGCTTATTGCCTTTCTCCAAAAAACATAAATCAGTTTGTGTTTCTAATGAAATATCAAGAACATTCTGACCTTTATAGTAAAAGCCCACTGACTGGAATAAGAACACTGACTCTGTTGACATGTGATGTTGCCTCTCTAGATGAGAGCATCAGCTAAATGACTAAAAATACAAACATCAGTATGCATTTGGGTGACTGCTTTGCACTTATAATGTCTTGCTGACAGAATCATTACCTCGGCTCGCCTACAGAGGCAGTAACAGCCCTTCCTCTGTCTTTTTGCCACCTGAAACTCTGCACTTTTTCAGTTTCTACACTTCTCCTGTACTTCATAGTGCAACCGCTCTCCCTTCAACTCCTTCACTAGACTGATATTTAGGCTGGAACTGGCATTTTATTAAGAATAAGATCTAGTGCTGTCATTGTCAACTTCCTCTGGTATGGCAGACATCATGTTTGTCATGAGTGTTGTCAAATTTGATGATTTTATTGGTACAAAATATCAGCTATCTACAGCTTTATCCTCCAAAATATTACTGTCAGCCCAGTCAATAGAAACTGAGTCAGACAACTCGTTTTTCATTTCCCCCATCTCTCTCTTCCTCTCCCTCAGTCTAATGCGTTACGTCGGAGGGAGGCAGGAGGATCGAGTGTCTACCGTTCCTCCCATCACCTGTGAAATTTCAGAGCCAGGCCACGGTGAAAGGGGGTATTGTGTCCCCCTGATGAGGAATGCCCTTGCGTCGCTCCTCAAAGAAAGGGCTTCATTTGGCCTGGAATTTGGAGGCATCTCGAGAAGTGTATAGGGGAGATTTTCTCCGGGGGTGGGGATGAGAAGCTGAAGGCCTTCATAAGCCTGGACAGGAGGGCAGGCCTTCTCTAACTGGTACCCAATCTTTGTGATAGCCTACTGATAGATTTGCATTGACCCAACAGAAACCTCAGGGCTAGAGGTGGTACATTTATCACTTTGCGATCCCTTTAAATCTCTATATGATTAATAAACAATCTAACCATTTTCATGTAGAACTAGAAAAAGGCAAATTATATTATTAATAATTATTTGTAATTTTTTTAAATTCATTTTTATTAGGAGACATTGACACTTTACATGATCACGGAATGTACATGTTTGTGGCATGATGTTATGAGCAGCATGTACTTAAAAGAGTGTTTCCATTTTTTTCTTTTTTTAAGTGTACATATACAATATTTTAATTAATAATTATATTTAAAAAAATTAAAAATGTTTTTTAAAAAATAATTAATAATTATTAATATATATTTAAAACTATATTGTGGTTGAAGAGAGAAACTAAGTAGTCTAATTTTAACCTACATACAGTAGTTTGAAATGTCAGATCCATTCCTGCTGCAGCAGCTGTTATTTCATATGGCGAGGCTGACACCTGCTGGTGGAAGACAACAACTATAACTTGTAATGTGTAGAGCTGTTTGTTGGAGTAGCCTACAGTTGCACAGCTCTGTGTGTGTAGTGTTTAGAGGAAGCTTCGTTAGTTTCACCAATCACTGGTGGTAGATTGAACCAGTGTTACTGGAGACAGAGTCACACTCCAGTCCAGTAGGGGGCGGTGGCGGTGCTACTTGTAATCCGCCCTGAACCAGCGAAGAAGAAGAGTTGGCCGGAAGTGGTCATGTTTATTAGCTGCAGCCGCAGCAGGCAGGTACGTTATCAAAGATATCTCTTGATTATTTGCTTAAACATTTAGTTGTTCATACTATAGTGGCTGCATTTAATAAGGTAATCTACTTTGACAACGGAAAAGTAAAAAGGTAGAGTCAGCCCGTGGATTTGCTGCTCGTTAGCTTCGTTTAGATGTAGGTTAGCATTGAGCTAACTGGAGCTAGCTCAGCGTAGCCATAGTAACGGGCTTCATTCACATTAATGGTATTTTAACTTTGTTTTGCTGATAGAAACACGTACACATCTGATAGAGCATGACTATAGATATTAACAACATCGTCAGAATTAATTCTTTAATTCGGCTGTATTCCTTTTAAAATTGCTAATGATTTACGATAAATGAACGTTAATACAATTACACACCAAAAACTGACAATAACCTGATATTTTCAGGTGAAATTTCATTAATTCATTCTCACTGTGCAATATAATTTTCCACTTGTGCAATTTTGTTAATAGTCTGTTTATTGTCAATACTGTATATACTGCTCCTATTTTTATACTTCCTTCTATTTAAATGGTTCATATTTTGTTACACTTTGTTTAGCTCTTTTTTTTTTCTTTTTTTTTTACTGTTTTAGCTGATGCATCTTGTTTTCTGCACTATCCCCTTTGCTGCTGTACACTGCAAATAACAATAAAAAAACAGCGACTGTCCAGCTTACTTTGAAAGGAAGTCTGTGGTATAGGATGGCAGTCTGGAAAACATCCGAGGCACTCTGATTGTGAATTAAAAGCCCTTTATTCAGACATGGATAACACCCACCAACCTTCATCAGGGTGTGTAGTTTGGTGTGAACAGGAGTTCACATTTAAAAACTCATTAGGGGGTCATGTGACCTGAGTCACATGACATGAGAATGCTACCCACTTGAAACAATAAAATATGATACGATAATACTTTATTGTGAGACAGGTCTGAAATTTGTTTTGCATCACAGCAGCTCCATTTGTAACATCACAAAAAGGACAAAGACCAGAAACAAGGATACGTACATTTAAATATTACGATCACAGAAGACGATATTCAGGGCCCTTCAACGTACATTTGATCTAGGATTAGGCTCCATATTTAGTTTTAGGATTGACTGGTGCACAAAAGAGTGCTTCAGTCTAACCTTATTAAATCGATTTGATGGTAACAATTGATATTCACTGTTCAAAACATGGTTGGGGTCAGAGATGATGGTGTTAGCCAGCTTTAATATGTTATTATGATGGGCTGATTCATAGAATTTCTCAAGGGGTTGACCTACAATCTTTGAGCAGATTTTCATTTGGTGGAGCAAATTACAATAGACATATCAAAATACTGTATATGTTAGCATATATATTAGTGAACCCCTGAGTTCCTGACCCGCTGCAGCACTCCCATTTTGTTCTTCATGTTTCTATTGTTCTGGTCACTCTTTCTGATATTATGCCAGTAGTCAATACAACTGGTAATAATGAAGACGATCCAACTCTGTGAATGTTTATGACTGTTCCGTACTGATTCTGTGTTGTGTAACTGTGGCACCTCTCTGCCTGCTGTCCTTTACAGGGAAATGGACAAGAATGAGGACCTGGTCCAAACAAACGGCGGTAAAACTCTGCTTATCCGCCACTTACCAGCTGAACTCAGCCAGGATGAGAAAAAGGATCTCTTTAAGTATTTTGGAGCTGAGTCAGTCAGGGTCTTCTCCAACACAGGTCGTTTGGTAGGTTGTGCCTCACTGAAGCCTTTACGTCTATTGAGAATTCATTTGAGTTACTGTTCATTCTGAACAAGCTTTTCCCTCTCCACAGAAACATGCAGCCTTTGCAACCTTTAGAAGTGAGAAGTCAGCAGCAAAAGTGAGTTCTTTATGCAGTGTTTCTAGTTATATGACATTTTACAAAGACTTGCGTGCATACCCTTGGTGCTAAAAGTAATTTAGACTAAATCTAATTGTATCTTAATCTGTCCTGTATGATGTTCAATCCCCGTTCCATCTATTTTAGGCTCTCAGCAGGCTCCATCAGTTAGAGATTCTTGATCAAACACTTGTTGCGGAGTTTGCGAAAGGCCAAGATCACGTGACAGTATTGAAGGACCCACCAGTGTCAGACAGGTAAGTTGCTTTCATCATATGAGTTAAGAAACACTGTTGACCTGCACAAACTGTAGTTATCAGAAACGTTACTTTTGCAATTTGCAAATGTATGGACTGTTAACCTCCCTGTGAGACAGAGCCAGACGTTGGCATCTGTTGTGTGGTCTTAAGATCCTGTTGAAAGCCCCACAGTAAAGAAATCATTTTCCACACAGATTTTATTTATAAGTTGGCAATTGAACACAAATCAGATTGACCAGACTCCCAACTGGAAAAAGTGACATTTAAAAATGCTGTGAACTAAAATCTCTACCTAGTGCTAGAGTGAAACTGATTCAGTCTCAGTGTGAGCATGTTCTCAACACCCAGCTGAATTGAATTACTAGCATTAAAACAATTATTCAATACATAATGAAGGATGAAAGTTGCAGTTGGATCCTATTTGTAACATGTTTACTTTTTTTTTTCTACAGTGGTAAACGTATTGGGAAAGAGCAGAAGAAACAGGAAACCAAGCAACCAAACATTCCCCTCATAGAGACAGGCATAGCGACGAGCCTTGGGTGAGTGTTGAATGCATGTCCATAAGCTGATATGAGCTTATCTTTATGTACTCGGTGATGATATTTGAATTGCTGAATGAGATGAGGCATTCTGTTTTCATGATTTGTTTTTGGCTGGTAAAGAGTTGCCTCAGTTATACACAGCAGGCTAGTGTTTGTTCTCGCCCAGTCTTGTGTGGTTAAAACAAAATGATTATATTACATTCTGCAAATTGGTAACAGGCCTCATCTCCCATTACAAAGTCATTAGCCACCCAATTGATACTATATACAATTAAAATATGCATGTATGACACATGCTGTCCAAACCTGGTGTTGTCAGTTTATGTGCCTGGAGGCCAGCTGACAATAAACCTGGATGAGAATCTGAGAGCAATAGTCAAGAGCTGTCAGTGGTCTTGTGTCCAATTAGATGGTCAGGCCGCCTGACAGGCCGTCTTTCCTAACAGTTGGTGGGACCAGGTGGTCTTATAGCGCTCGCTCCAATACTGACAGTCTATCCCGCCTTGTGCTAAAATAAAATTTGGACCAGCCAGTAGTGTTCACCACCTCCTGATATGATGCAGAGTGTATTTGTAGCACGGATCGATACTACACTGATTGTTCATCAGAAGCCTTTATAATGTGAATGAATTCTAATGAGATATCTTGATTGGGTTCCATACACGTCTACGCAAATACATTTTTTTCTCTTCATATTGTGTACAGCAGCAGATAATTCTGGTGTCCTACAGTTGAAGTGCTGCTAATAGACATTTTCATCCAGACAAGAATATATTCTGGGATAAAACAAAGAAGCAAAGTAACATTGTCGTGAATTACCTCCAAAATTAAAATGTTTTTGAATGCTTTTATGGTGCAGCAATTTCTTCATTGCATTAATGAATGAATGAATGAATGAATGAAAAAAAAAAATCCTCTATCATTGGCTATGTAATTGTTTATTACAAAATTGATATATGATATATAATCTATAAAGCTGGATTTGTCAATGAATACAATAACCGGACAGGAATGTAGTTAATCCAGTGATTAAAAAATCCTGAAAAATCTATGTATCTCATCAAATTCATATAAAAATCATATGAAAATCCAATAGTATAAAGAAGTCCTGCTCATTGATTTGTAACATTGCTTACAATAGCCTAATCTAGAGCTGCAATGGTTGGTTGACTTAGTCAACAACAGAAAAATAATCAGCAACTATTTTGATAATTAACGTAATTTTTCGTGCAGAAATGGCATCTCAAATATGGAGATTTCCTGCTTTTCTCTATTGTATATCATATTAAACTAAATATCTTGGGGTTTTGGACAAAACAGGACATTTAAAAACATCACCTTAGACTCTGAGAAACTGGGATGGACATTTGTCATTATTTTCTGACATTTTATAGACCAAACAACTAATCGATTAATCAAGAAAATAATCGACAGATTAATCTAAAATGAATCATTAGTTGCAGCCCTATAATTTAGGCTGTTTTAAATGTATTCTATTTAACTATCTGACCTACTGAGTTTTCACTATTCTTTTCAGTCCCAGCAGAACTGCTAACAGATTTCTTTGTCATCTAGCCAAGTGGCATATTAGACAACACAGAGTGTACCCCCACTTTAAGTCTTTGTTTATTAGGCCTCAGAGTCTTGGCTTATAAAAGTTATTATTACGCGAGGACAAGCTTTGGTGCTGACATGGCATGCTGGTCCCAGCGTCCCTTAATGGCTTGGTTTCACATTTTGTTTGCTGAGTGCTTGTCATCTAAAGAATAAGCTACCTAGCTAGAGCCCTACGGCTGGACCACATATTCATGTGTCTCCATTATTTTGACATATTCTGTGAGCTGTTAAGTGAGGGGGAGCTTGTATTTAAGGCAGCGAGTTGCAGAGTTTCCTTTTAAGTAATGTTGTCTTTTCCTCTCTCCTCTCCTACAGGTTGAAATTTCAATCGAATCCCACTTTGAAATATTTATACCCACCACCTTCTAATGGCATTCTGACAAATATAACACATGTCCTCATGAGTGTGCCAAAGTTTTATGTTCAAGTGAGTAAATACTGCTTCTTTTATATCATCTGATTCTTCAATACCTGCACGTCTTTGATATGCATATGTTGGTCATCTGTGTGTTGTATTTCTGTCCTTGTATTTGTACTTTCCTTTTTTTTGGAAAGTGGGAATTTGTACAAAAAATGCAAATATGACAACATTTGGAGCCGTCAGATTCCTATTGTAGAATGGAAATACGAATATCCCACTGGTTTCTGAACTGCATCCAACCTCTTAAAGATCAAACAGCAAACATTTGCCTTTTAAATTTCAATTTGGGGAGCAAGTATTAATAATAAACCATAAGTGGGAGGCATGAGTTATGGGTTTAACATTTCCCTGGGAGCCGTGCCGCCTGGATTTCCATCGCTGCTACTTCCAGCGTTGGCGTCTTGGTGGTGCTGGTGGGTTGCGGAGAAGCCGCCCTCATGCTCAGCCTCACCGCTGGTATCTCACTTCAGCCTCAATCTCACCTTGATCCTTGTATTTTAAATGAAAATGCAAAAGCCTTGCCATCTGTTTTACATATGGAGCCCGAGTTACAGGCTGCCTGTTTGAGAGCGGCAGTATATTTATATTACCAGCTCCCACCCAGCTTTTGGTATGAATCTTTAGATATAACCATCACTGTTCTGATAGTCATGTCTCCCAATTATACAGGTACTACATCTGATGAACAAGATGAATCTACCGTGTCCGTTTGGCCCAATCACTGCCAGACCCCCCATGGTAAGATTGTAGACATTATTGTTGGAGAACGGAGGACAGGCTAATGGCCGAATAGTCTGTAGATGGTTTGGTATGGATTTAATTGATGTTAAACAAGAGGCCAGTTTTCAAATGTGTCAGAGCAGATGTGTCCAAGGAAGGAACTAAACTATTGAGGTTAACCAGCTTCAGAAGACCCTCAACCATCAGTACCATATTGATTTAGTAACTCTCTGGGTTGTTTTGGTCACTCTTGTGGCAATTCATTGCATCAAAGATCACTTCTGTGCCACCAACCATCTTTTCCTTTACTAAAATCAGTGCTGATATTTAGCTAAATATTAAATGTAAAAATATAAATTGTCCTCACTGCATACGCAGAAGCACATGTATGAGCATTAGGTTATGTGAAAGTACATGGAAAGCCCTGAGTAGTGAAGGCAGACAGTGGACAAGCTTGTATTCTTTGCATAGGACTAAAGCTGAAATAGTTTTAAATAAGAAAATGTGCAATAATATCTTTACAAAGTGCAATAGTAGCTGGATATGCCACTTATTTTTTATTGATATGTTACTTCTATTTATCGTGGTCAGCTGGGGAGCACACCGCAGCTGATGAAATCACCATCATCGGTTGTAGAAATCCAAGATAACATCAAATAGCATTAAAGAATTGCACAACAGAGCGTCAATAGTTTTCAGAATATCTTTTAATACTGTGCATATACTGCATCACCAAGTACGCCCCACACACACTACGTGTCCTTCTGTCACATCTTCACCACCTGCACATATGGATTGTGTAAATTAGACAGTGACAGCTCTCGTACAATAGTTACACTCCACATCCTCATTATCAGTCCTAGTCATAATGCACGCCAAGTGCACCATCATTTTTGCAATCATTTTGGCAAGTTGTGAAGCGATCAGTCTGATTGCTGTGAACATATCAATATTGCGGTGACACTCGTGATGCATAATGCTGCATGAGGATGCACTGGCACCGCTAGAGGACAACGTGAATGGAAGAATTAGGAGGGAACGAGTGTTCAGGGACCACCTCACCAACAAGCACCTCTATTTCCGTGTCAGAAAAATTGTTCTCTTGGTCTTCCTGCATGAGCATTCATGAGATGCTTTGCATTGACCATTTATGGTTAATTGTGGGCGTGTAAAGGGCGGGATATGAGGCTGATCCATGTGGGCACATTTAAAAGTTGATTTGGGATTTATAAAAGAAAATTGTTTCATGAAGACTTCATCAGTTGAGCCCAGAGGCATTTGTTAGCTGAGCCATATTGTTTTGTTTCCTGCAGTTTGAGCTCCTGCCTCCTGCTCCACCCATCCCCATGCCTCCTCCCTTCCCTCCTGCCTACCCTCCTTTACCAGAGGAGGAGATGGAGCTGTCCAGTGGAGAAGAATCGGAGTATGAGAGTGGGGACGACGAAGACAAGGAGAGGTGAGGAATAGTTGGAGAGGGCTCATCTCTGTATAAACATTTTCACCAGGCAAAGGACTTTCATTTTATTTCGCATCGTATTGCCGCTGCCAGTCGATCCAGTGTGTTAATGTATCATTCAGATGTAATAATGTTTCTAGGAACACGAGGCTTAAAGGGAAATATCTTTAAATTCCAATAGGTGGGCGATTTCATTATTTTGTTTTTACCAAGTTAGACATTTTTTCCCTTATTCCTTATGCTTGCTTTATTTCAGGATTGTTCGTCTGATGGGCCTGGTCAACCAAGCATGCAAGAGACCCTTGAGACCAAAAACAGCTTCAAAGAGAAAGAAGCCCAAGATCAAGGATCTACTCTATGCTCCCAAACCAGACTCTCAGAGGTACACCAAAGGCACTCATGCATGTCACAGTCCTCAAGCATACACAGTATTCATAGGCAGCTGAAAAAGGAGGACAAAAACCTCCAGACAATATGTCTTCCTCATAAAGACAGCCTTTTGTGGCTCCGAGACTTATTGTTTCAGCACCACACACGCACACACACGCTCCCTTAATGACGGGCCACAAACTCTGTTTCTATACTATAAATACACACACACCTCAGTGTCTCCAGGCTGCACGTTTGCGGACTGGGAAATATCTCTGGTTGACCAGAACAAAATATCCCAACCCTTAAGCCGCTCAGGAGCCGGGTTTATTGTGGGGACTTTTTAGAGGCTGCTGTTGAGGGGGAGTGCTGATTGTCTCTGCTGTCCTCAGCGCTCCAGTGCTGCAGCCGTCCGATGTGTTTGAGCAGCCCCACCCCGCCGGGCACAGGAAAATTGAATTCCTCATTTCGGTTCCAGAGGTGGCGGCCATAGTGGAAGGAAGCGGTGATGAAGGCAGAGGTAAGGGCTCTGCTTCCCTGTTTTGACCTTAGATGTCCACTTCCTGCAACTTATGATTATTTCATAACTACGTAGCCTGTTGATCTTTTTTTTTCTTTAATCATTTGGTGACAAAGAAAAATGTCCTTCACTATTTCCCAGAGCCCAATGTGACATCTTTAAAGTTCTTGTTTTGTCTGAACAACAGTTCCAAACCCCAAAAATACACAATTGTCAATGATATAAAACAGAGAAAAGCAGCAACTCCTCACTTGAAAGAAGCTAGAATTAGTGAATATTTGGCATTTGTGTTTAGAAAAGCGATTAAAGCGATCCCCCAGTTATTGAGTAATCAATTTACTGATCATTTTAGCACTAATCATGACTAAAATGAAGTTTTCCTCTGGGTTTTATGATATCACCTTGCTTGACATAAACCATAGTCAAATCAGGTTTGCTCTTGCCCCATTAATGAGATCTGGGATCTCTGTAGTATTTGTGTTGAGCTCATAAGATATATTGAAACTAGGTCCCAAACTAACAATTATTTTCATTCCCCTGACTGTGGGATTATTATCTCAATTAATCCATTAATCGCTTTCTATTTAATGTCAGAAAATAGTGGGTGGAATCAGCAAATATTTAGTATTTAATTGTTTTAATTATTTTCTTGTCGACTGACTAATGGATTAATCTACTAATCGTTCAGCTTTGCATTCAATTAATATCCACTGTTTCCAATCACTTATCTGTTATTGATTATTTGCATCCTGGGAAGGAACTTTGTGCTGATGCGCATAAGGCAAATTAGGCCAAATTGTATTCAGCACCTTTTATGTGGATGTCCAATCAGTGTTGATGGTAAATGTAGTCAATTGAAGCAATAAATTCCTCAGTGCGTGCCACTGCTACAGTGCTA
Source organism: Adelosebastes latens (assembly GCA_916700685.1). NCBI lineage: Eukaryota > Metazoa > Chordata > Actinopteri > Perciformes > Sebastidae > Adelosebastes > Adelosebastes latens. Next base: position 10,897 of record CAKAKR010059821.1, read on the forward strand.
CATCTAGAGCATGCACACCCCCTGGCTACCGTGATGCGAAGCCTACAAATCCCAGCTGAAATACTCTGTTGTTCTTCCTTGCATCCAACTACGTCACTGTCACGTCTAGGAATGACAATAACGATTATTTTCATTGCCGTTTTGTTTTTGTTCTCGATTAATCGATTAGTTGTTTGGTCTATAAAATGTCAGAAAATGGTGAAAATGTCAATCAGTGTTTCCTCAAGCCCAAGATGACGTCCTCGATTGTCTTGTTTGTCCACAACTCAAAGATTTACTGTTGATTTACTGAAGGTTTACTGTCATAGAGGAGTAAAGAAACCAGAAAATTCACATTTAAGAAGCTGTAATCTGAGAATTTTGACTTTTTTTTTCTTAAAAAAATCACTCAAACCGATTCATCGATTATCAAAATAGTTGGCGAATAATTTAATAGTTGACAACTAATCGATTAATCGTTGCAACTTTAGTACTGCTAACTTCATACTCACAGTCACACACACGGCTGCCCGCCGGGCTTGCGATACATTGGCAGAAACACTCCCTGACAGAGAATTCCAGGCAGACACACAGCTGACAACCTCTCAGCTAAACTAGGAGACTTACTGGGAAAGTGGCTGCATGTGTCCACGATAATGCACGCAACATCGTGGCTGCTCCAGTAACTCTCACAGGACGGGTGAACTGGGGATTCAGTTGCCTGTTTTGCGCACACACTGCAGCTGGTGGTGAATGATGGATTTAACCTGTTCGTGAATTTGGGGTTATCATTGCAGCTGGGCAGCTTGTTAGGCACTTCAACCGCAGCACCCCTGGATGCAAGACACTAATCTCAACGGTTAATGATCGGTTAACGAGGGTCGGCTATCGGTCATAAAAGAAGTTCTAAATTAGCATCCCTAGTCACGTCAAATGTCTCCGCTGGATGCAGGAAGAACAACAGATTTTGCAGCTGCGGACTCAGCTCGGTTAATATAGCACGCACTGAGGAATTTATCGCTACAATCAGCTACATTCGGCTACATTCACCATCAACACATAGACATCCACATAAAAAGTGGTGAATTTTCCCTTTAAGTAACACAAAAAGGCTTCTTTTTTTTTACAATTGGCTCGTAAAAATAAATCAGACCAATACAGTCTGCACATACATGGGAGGGGGGGGGGGTATCTGTATAAAAAAGTGCACTTCCTCCCCTCTTTTGAGCAAGAAAGGCACCGTAAGGATTTGATTATTACTATACATCATGTTTATTATCACATTGAAGCAGGGGGTGGTTTGATACTCCTATTGACATAAGTTAAAGCCCTTACCATGGCTGAAGTCAGAGCCAAGTGTTGCACAGCAGTATATCACAGCAGAAACTGGCACCAAAAAGGTTTCCCCATTATCTGTATGAGAAAATGTCATTGGGGGCACAGCCTGTGTTACTTGTCAGCTGTGCAGTTCCCTGTTTGCCTTATCTCCCTTCTCTCTAGCTACAACTTCACTCCCTGGCAAGCCCCTGAGAAGTAAAATAGATCTCAAAGTCAAACACAAAAGATTTCCTAAAGGCAGGGGAGAGATAAACTATGACAGGTGGCTTTTTGGATTAGTCTTGTTTTGGGGGAAGGAGGGGTGTGTGATCCGATAAACAAGCTATTTAAATGGAAAAGGGGAGGTGGGGGGGACAGATAAGGAGGAGGATAATTTTGAAAGCAGTGATCTGCCGAGAGTGTATCAGAAAAGCTCCCCAACACTTCTTGCTCCGGTGCGCACACACACACATACACACCTTATGTGGATGACAAGCTTTTTCCCTTCTCCTCAGATTTGTACAGGCTCACTGCTCTTAGTAATTCCATCTACAATGTGTGTGTGTGTGTGTGTGTGTGTGTGCACATACATTCTCTCCTCAAAAGTCTGCCAGAGTTATCCTTCCCACTGCCTTTCAAACTCTTGTTTGCAAAACAGGAATGGATTTAGATTTGATTACAGTTCTTTATTTGACATGAATGTGCTTATGCCTCTCTCTTAAGACCGTCTTCTATCAACCAATGTAACTAAAACATTATTTCTGTCAAAAATACGGCGTTTATCGTACTAAACCTCGGCAAAGAAATCAATATTTTCCACTCAATCAGTTTCTAATGATGCCACAGTTAGAAATTTTAAACAATCAATAAGTTAAACTAATTGTGACCAAGAGGATTTGCTTCCACTCTCCCATCCTGAGCTTGTTTGGTTTTACTGAAGAGGGTAAACATTGTGGAAGTGATTACTTCACCATCTGCTGTTGTTAGACACTTTTAAAAACTTCCATCTGTATTTGTGCTGGAGGGAGAGAGTCCTCTTCCTGTTTTCGATCATAAAGTAACCCAGCAATGCATGTGCGTCCAACTTGGTGGCACATAATATGAAATAGCTGCTGCCAGTGTTGCTGCCCAAATTAATGTAGTAACAACTTGAGAACAAGTTGGTTTTTTAATGTGCTACCTGTGTGTCCTTTCAGACGTGGATGAAAGGGAGCTCACCACTAGAAGCAGTCAGGAGGCGGCGGAGGTTGAGGGTTTTGGGAAGCTTTACCCCAGCGCCCAGGCATCCCAACCGCAAGAGGAGCACAGCGACGACGAGGATGATCTCCCCTCAGACGTCATCTCCAGGAAGGAGCTGGAGAAAGGACGGCTGTCAAGAGATGGTAAGCATGACCTCAGTGGTTGGCACTGTCCCCTTACAGCAGCGAACAACGGCCTAAGGACAGAACTGGTCTTAATTTTTCATTCGACATTCCGCATGTTTAAAAATAAATACAACCTCATGTTGCGTCAGTCACGTTCACACGACGACTCGGAAACTTTCGTCCGTCATTAAAGTTTTCAGAACAGATTCGATTTTCTGCGTTTTTCCGCATCCGTCAAAAGGCAAAAGAGGGTTGTTTGACCACTCAGAGACATCGTACGTGCAAACATCGTCATCCAAAATGGCATCTGATAAATACTCACTTCATCTCCCAGCACAAAGCACCTTACGATAAAGAAATAAAAGAACACAGAGATGTGGAATATAAAGATAGTTTGTGACAGGTGATTGCAGAACAGCTTGGAAATCGGGGATGATCGCAAAACAAAGGATGTGGGAAAGAGTAGACAGTAGTGATTGAGCTCTAGGAAGCTAAACAATAAGTTCTTGCTAATGTCATTCATTCATTAGCCCTGTTTGGGACTAGCGCTATCCATTGCACCCACGTAATTCATTCAGTTTTCTATTGTATTGCGAATTTAAGGTAATGAATAAAATGATAAAAACACATTGGACTCAATGTGCAAGGTTTCTGTGCATAACATACGGATTACAAATACGCAGACAGTGAAGTCAATAAACCAGACTTTAGACTTTAGTTTTCAAAACGGAGAACAAATCATTGAATAACAGGAAGGAATAAATGTTTCAGGTCAGAGAAGTGTTAATAATAATGTTGTGTATTGCAGGTTGATCCTGTACAACGGTGACCATACCAACTAGAAAAAAAAAAAAGCTTTCACATTTTTCATTAATGACATTCTTCGTCTTTCTCACACATCCTGTCCTGTGTAGACGCGATGTAAGGAGAATAGAAGTAGCAACAGCGGTTTGTTTGAAATGCATATTAGAGAAATTTGGCAGTTAGTGTGAGCAGTGAAAGCCGTCGTGGCTGAACAAAAAAGAAAAGCGCCAACTGCAGAGAATCCAACTTGACAAAAGAAACTGATAGATCCCTCAGAGGAAGAGGAGCTTGCGCTAAAAAAAGTTAAACATCAGCATTACCTCTCTAAGATTAAAATCACCCCAGGATGATAAGGACCGAGGAGAGATGTAAAATAGCTGTTTGGCTTTCTGGAATGGCACATTCTGCTGTAGGTAATTAGCTGCTGCCTGTCTTCAGTGTCTTGTTATATTTGGACCGTGCCCAGTGGCGTAATGTAATCCTAACATTGATCATTTCTATTGATATAGTGTCATCTGAATCTGTTACCTTTATATCCAGGCCAAATAATGTCAACCTCCAACCAACATTACTGAGATTGTTGGTCAATATTTAATTGAGATTGTCAGTCATTTTTTTCCTTAGAGTTTTCTCTTCTTACAGTTCTTAAAGCAAAGGATTGTCAATAGAGTGGCACTTTAACTGAATTAAACCATGCTGCACTTTAATTCACAAGTTTAAGCTGCTCTAATCAATATTTTATATTAACAATGAATCAAATTACTGTGTAATATGGAAGGGGTCGCTCATAGTGACAAACCACAAAGAAATATCGTCCCACTCTTCAGTTCACCTCAGCCTAAAAAGCATTTTAGCATTTTTCAGCTCATTGTTTTGGTTTTACTGTTTTGGATCAGTCTCACCACTATTATCAGTGCCATTTCCAGACTCAAGCAGATGTTTTTAGCAAAAAAGCTTGAATAAACTGTATGTGGTTTGGCACTGAATGGGTTGCTTACAAAGTTGGTGACTAGCTGGTAAACATAGTGGAACATTTAGCAGCTAAATAGCTATAGTTAGAAATAAATGGATGTATTTTTAAGCAGTTAATGAAGACCGAAACAAAGTCTGACTGACATTCGTAAGGTGACCAGAAACACGGCTCAACATGAATGTAAATGTTGTTTCACATCCTCTGAATGTCCAAATAGGCCAAACCTTTTTTTTGTACATGTAAAAGGTCTGTAAAGTTACAAAGTCCACTCCAAAAGGAGTTACTCTCCCCCACAGAAACACTGCTCCTGAACTGCCTGAAACGCCTTGATAGAAGTCCCGCCTTTTCTTCCATAACGTGGTGATGTCACCAAGTAACACATTTGTATAATACCTGCCTAGCGGCTAGTTTGGTACGCCCTCAAACAAAGCTAGTTAAAGCGGAGCTGGAGCGGAGTCTGAAGAGTTTGGTTCGGTTGACCAATCACAACAGGGTGGGCCAGCTGACCAATCAAACAGTGTTTCAGACAGAGGGTGAAAAGAGGTGCTGCAGCACAGCCGCTATGAGAAAAATACAATTTGAACATTCAAGCATGTAAACATGTTCTAGTAGAATCCCAAAATACAAGTTTGCACCTGAAAATAAGCATAATAAGTCCTCTTTAAATGGTGAAAGTATGTCAGTGCTGTGTTTACAGCCCGTGTCTGCGGCCCCGAGATGGCAAAAAAAATCAGTTAATGCAGATCGTAGCTTTTTAATTTGATTATGTAAGAAACTTGGTACAACTTTGGTGTGATGACGATGGAAAAGTGAAGATCTTCCATTAAATGCAAACATTGAAAAGACATCTTAGGTGCAAATTCAAAATTGATATCAATATTTATACATCCATTAACATTAGTATTTACACTATGTTAGAAAAGTATTAATGGGTAACTAAAATTACATTTGCAGCTCCATTTTTGTGAAAACAAATCTGCATTTGAAGATAGTTGTATTTTCTTTGAACTTATTTGTGTAATGTAAATCTAAGAACAAAATAATATGATACAATAACATAGGGCTCCACAATTAATCGAATATTAATCGTGATTACGATTTTGGATTCCCACAATTAAATGAACATAATCGCCTGCGATATTAAAATGTAAAAATGCTCATAGGGGGGATATGAATATGATATGGATCCCTGATCTTTACTTCTTACTATGTGTACTTGGTGAGCCAGAGTACTTTTCAGTGTAAATCCTTGTTCTTCCTTCCACTGACTCACTATGTTCAGGCACGTTTTCCATTCAAATACTGAGATACGTCCAAGTCCTATCTAAAATGAACTGGCTGCTAGGTGCTGGGATCAAACACGTAATCATTGCTTTAATGTCTCAGCGCGTCTCTTAGCCTACTTCTCCAGTCCACTCTGCCATAAATAAATCATTGAGTGGATGGTATTGAGTTGCAATGACTTTGAATTTACCTTTATGTATGTACGGGCAGCTCTGTGATGAATTCTTTGTACCTGTTTCTGAAATGCACCTTGCATCAAGTATTTTTTTTTCTTCTTCTCTCTTTTAAAACAGAGATAAAAAGGATGTCTGTGTATAAAAACTATGAACCGGGCGAGCCAACCTGCAGACTGTACGTGAAGAATATTGCAAAGCAAGTGGAAGAGAAAGTAGGTACATTTATAGCACTTGACCCACTTTGGTTTACTGGATATGATGCTTATTCTGGAGTTTTCATTTATTCTTTAAGACCATTACATGCTGTCATATGTCGTTTTGTGTTATTAAATGTCAAAGTTTTGCATTGAGGTGTTAACATTACTTCTGCATGAACAATAGATTCATATATTGACTACTTTTCTTGATATTCATCATCTGTCTTCCAGGACCTGAAGTACATCTATGGGAGATACGTCAACCCTTCGTCAGAAGCTGAGAGAAACATGTATGTAACCAGCGATCCCGATGATCTTGACTTTATTTCTTTTCTTCATCTCTTATCGACATGGCATTGCGTGTCACTTCACCCCCATCCCATCTTCATGAGCTATTTTTGACTCGAGCAATTTGTCACTTTCCTTTGAGAGTTTTTAGTAATTCATGCTGACGGTGTGGTGTGTTATTAATAAGTATCTAACCTGACATAGAGATCATGAGGGACATTTTATGTTTGCGCATCAGCAGTACTTCAAATGAATATTCCACTTGAGTCATCAGACCGAGCTTATGTTGAGTAGAGGGGCCAGACTCTGAACACAGATGTAGGTGATAAACGGGAAGATGCAACTCAGCCAGACAGACAGTTTGTCCTTTGGTAACCCGTCTCTAAGTACTATTGTTCAGGTGTTTCACTGTGAGCAGAGATGTGGACGCAAATCGTTTTCACAAAAGCAGCATCTTTAATTATTATCCAACTGAAACACTCAGCCCAGTGTTGCAAACTATTTCCAAATGAAAGTAGTATAAATTCGCCAATTCAGCAATAGAGTGCTACAGGAATGAGTCCTAAAACCCAGAAATGAGTTAGCATTTTAGCACTTCTGGTTCCCTCATCTGGAAGTCAATGTTTTTTTGTTTTTTTAATGGATTTTTAGTTAGACGCCTGGTCTGTGGTTAACACAAGCTTAAGAGATTTTAATGTTTTGTTCTACAACATAAGATACATCAATAAATACCCCACTCGTGAATTATGAAGCTTTTACGTGTCTTCAAAAAGGCGGTTGCTAATGTGGTGTAGTTCATTTATAGTCTAACGTTAGCTTTTTACTTCTGGCGATTGCATTTACGCCTCAAAAATCATGAAAGTGGTGTTCATTTGTGGAGATTATCTCACGGAACAAAACATGTAAGTATCATAAATGTTTGTTTGCCACAGAGCTTATTTTCTGCAATAATCCAAAACCCTTTTTCTCGAGGGAACCCGTGCAATTCTAACTTTCGGGGTGGCCTACAAAATACATCATCCCTGCAGTCCGTCCATTCGGGCCTCCCTCAAAAACCACTCCCCCAAAATTATCGTAATGAACGTAAACAACAAACATGGCTATTGTTGGTACTCACAGCTGTCAAACTAGCAGTTTGTAGAAGAGTCCGGTGTCGTGCAATGAGTGCATGGGCGGAGTGCACGTAGGCAGGTAGGTAGGTAGCCCATCCAATCATTTTATTGGGGCCGAATGAAATAATTGGACGAATTTATTACAGTCCTGCGACATCCACCGGATACCAGATTTTTTTCTTCTTTTTTTGTCAGAGTATTTGATTTATTAATTGCTGTCAGGATGTAAAGAAACTTTCAACAAATATAACAAAATGTTTCTAAAATACATTACCACCCTAGCTTTAATATAGTGTTCAGAGGTTGTACCAGACTGCACGCTCTGCACTGAACCATTGGTGATTCTCTTTGGCTTAAGTTGCACATCAGTAAAATCAATTGGTTGGAATATAAAACCTGCAAGGTCTCATGTGACACATGATTGACAACCACTGTTTTATGCGGTTACAGAAGCAGATAACATTTTCCTCTTGTAACACCAGTCTGGAGTGATAATGATGTGTCCGTGCTTTGTTTTTTTTTCCTCCCTCAGGTTTGACATTGTGTTAATGAAGGAGGGGCGGATGAAAGGCCAGGCCTTCGTAGGCCTCCCCGCTGAGCAGAGTGCAGAGAAAGCCCTGCGGGAGACCAACGGCTACGTTCTCTATGACAAACCCCTCGTCGTTGTATCCTTTTTTTCCTTCTCTCACAAGATGAAACAAGGACAAGATTTTATAAGGAGTGGAAATCCAGGCTTAGTTGGTAGGGTTCGGTTATTTGGAGGAGTTGGACCACATAGGTGGTTCTTTTTACTGCTACAATATTTTTTTAATTATCAGTTACTCAGACAAATCTATTTAAATGAGAGGGATGTTCATTTGCAAACTTGAGCTGCTAGTGGAGACACATTTCATCTACCTGGAGCAAACAGTATAGTGTATTTATATTGAATTTAGGAGATATGAACACAACATGTTATAGTATGTGGAGAGTGTATCCCACAAGTGACCAATTAAGAGAAGAAAGATTTAGACCTGGTATATACCAATGCACTTAACACACTGTACATAAAGGGGCAGTTAAGAGGTGGTGTGTGGTGATTATTAGGTGGACGCCTCCCATCACAGATGTGTTGTTGGCTTAGGTCCTCTGTGACTTCAGGAGGATGAGGACTAATTTTCTGGCAGCCCTGAACCACCACCTGCTCTTCCTCAGCTCAACACCAATAATTGCACATCAACCTTTGAACTTGTCTAATAGAACAAGGCTATTGATTTTGATGGTGTTTTAATGTGCATCCCGTAACCAACTAGCTCGGCGACAACGTATTACTGTAGTGTTTGAGTTCAGAGCATGAACAGCAAAGTCTGCGATGTAATTTAGTTGAAGATGTTGTCCTGTCATGTAGGTGTATTCCAGGTAAGGTGACGGTTATCATTTAGTCGCTATTCAGCCAAGTTAGTTTAGAAGCTTCAGATTTGCTTTGCTAACTGAAAGTTTGGTGGTTTATAGATTTTTAGGCATTGTGCGTTGGATGCACAATTTTCTCTGTCTAGCAAATATATTAGCTTCATATAGGGGCTATAAAATAGTGTATCACTTAGATAAATTTGTGCGAATACCTTGTGTATGGGTAGGCTATCTGAATCCGTGTTGGAATCAGAGTGGAAATGGCAGCTGGATTATTACGATGTCACAAGACCACGCAAGCATTGCGGGGTCACATATCACGCGAAAATCCATCTCATCAGGCTTCAAGTAATATGTTTGCGGCCTGCAAGACAGAGCACACAAGAATCAGCGTTCTGTGAGGAGCTACTGGCAGCTACGGGCGTGGCTTAGGTGTGTGTGAGGTGACGACACGGAGAGAGGACTGTTCGTTCTAAACAACAATGGCGGCTCCTGAAGAGGTTAGCGTAGCTGCAATAGCATCAGTTATATCAGAACTGGAGTCGTTCTTCATTGAAAGAAGAGCAAAGAACGTCAATGAAGGCTTTTCTCGATGGAAAAGATGTGTTCGCTCTTCTCCCGACTGGCTCCGGCAAGAGTTTGATTGACAGATGGTTCATCCAATCACCTGCCAAGTATGTTTTGAAAGTGCCTGCCTTTTCCCAAAGAGTTTCCAATGACGGCTTCTCAGGTGGTTCTGTGTAACAAACCATTTCGCGGGTCAGGTTAGCAGACTCTGCCACTACCAATAAAAAACTACTATCCAGAGAAGTAATTACTGAATGCAAATACATTAAATGGCTGTTGCATTTCATGAAGATCTTAAGGATTATAACTTTAAATGGATGGTGACATGCAGCAGCTAGCCAGGATGAGCTCCTTTTTTTCCTTTTGAATTTTATTTATATATATTTTATGTGTTTTTGCTGGTGTTGCAGTAAAAAAAAGTCTGAAAATACACCACTGCAAGTGTGCTTAAAAGGTAGCAAACAGATCTCAACATGTGTTATAAGGTGGACTCAGATTGCTTCTAGGGGTTGGTTCTATTTGGAGCATCAAAAAGTCGAGTAAGGTTCATTTTGGTACAGATGTCTTTTTAAGCAGTCATAGGCAGAGGACACCCGGTCCCAGTTTAGAGTCCCTATAATGATTTTTTCAGTGCTAGCTAGAGACCGCAGTATAACACTTGCCAGAGAATCCTCAAACAGCCTGCTACTAAAATTAGTGAGCTGGAAGAAAAAACCTGCACGGAATGTAAGCTTTATTAAGAGACTGCACTACAGCGGCAGCCTTTCACACATCTGGCTCCTCCCCCTTTTACTTAACCCATCACATGGGTGAAATGGATCAATCTGTGTGAATGACAGTAGCCGTCACTGAGTAAGAGAGCCAAACTCAGACCCGAGCTCTTAAAAAGTCCATTTTTAGCCAGTGGTCTTGTGGCATTTATGAGCAAACAGCTGCGACCTTTTCTCAAATTAAATTCATATAAGTTGGCAACTGTCACAAAGAAGATGGCCCCTGTGGCTTAAAGCTGCTGCATACAACTCTGGGAGTAAAACACGATCGTATATGAGTATGACGTCAAATATCCGTCTGTGAACCTGTGCCTTAAGCTGAAATTGGCTTTTCAGTGAGGTTGCGGTTTTGGTGTATATTTTCTGTGGTGCTATCGCTGTATTAACATTTGTAGGAAGATAGGTATACATCTGTAGTAGTAGAGATTACTAATGGGACCAGATGAAGGAGCAGATTTGTTGCCTGTGTACTACTTAAAGCTTCAGTAGGCAGAATATTTTTGGCATCATTGGGAAAAATTCCATAATAACCTTTCAGCATATTGTAATTCAAATGTTCTGAGAGAAAACTAGACTTCTGCACCTCCTCATGGCTCTGTTTTCAGGCTTCAGAATATCTAGCCCGTGACGGGAGACTTTGACCAATCACAGGTCATTTCAGAGAGAGAGCGTTCCTATTTGCTGTTCAGTCAACGGAGAAATTAAGTGAGAAAGTTTGCTCCGGCCAGTGGGTGGTGCTTGGTATTTCCTCAACTGATCTCAACATGGCTACCGGGTCACAAACTTTTTTATTTTACAGCTAAACAGTACACTACAAGATGTTTCTGAAAACATTTTATGAACAGAATATTGATTCATATTTGATCAGCGCTGCCTGGTTTGACCGTTTGGTTGGAGTTCACGAGTGATTGACAGCTGCTCAGAGACGGCAAAGCTCCAGCTCGGCTCTGATTGGTTGTTTTCCTCCGGTCTGCGAAATCTTGTAGATGCCATTAGGAGCACTGGAGGACACTGAGACACATGATTTTTTTCAGATTACCTGTCTCATGCACTACTGTCAGGATATAGTGACTGTTTTATAAAAATAACTTTTTTTGATCATATTTGCTCCATTTCTACCTACTGCTGCTTTAAAAGACGCTCAAAGTCCTCGCCTGAAAAAGAAGATGCTTAATCAAGTGAGAGTAAACCTTAACCCGTTTAATGAAAACGTTTGCTGCCTAGAGACCTTAACTCTACATTCACAGCAATTTGCCAGATCTGCCAGACCAAAAGAAGACAACACGGTTACCAAGAGAGGACCGAAACAACGATGAACCCAGCAGGTGAGTGAGACACTAAAGAAGAGAAAATATTGAAATAAAAACAGATTTCTCTTTGTCATCTGTTTTGTATATATATATATATATATAGAGCAAGCCTTATTATTCTTTTAATGGTGTTTTCTTTTTACATTTGTGTTTACACCTTATTTACTCAAGATGCCAAGGCTTGATATTGTGGCCCAGCAGAACCATTTGTATCCTTATTCTGGCATATCCTTTGGAAAAAAAAGAAAACGGGGGCAGTTTATTTGGAGTTATTGTGGCACATTTGGAACTTGAAACAACATGTATTGTAGTCTAAATTTAAAAGGACTGCGTACCATGCTTTGTTTCTGTAGCTTATTGTCTCTTACAATATGTGTGTTTAGTATAGACTCTGTAAACCTGTGCTATTTTAAAGTCTCTCAAACTTCTCTTTACACTTCTCTCTACCTTGTTTGACTGAATTTCAGGTGATGGATCGTCAGATGTCGTCTTCTTCATTTATTACTAAATAAAAACTATTTTATTAAGATAACTTTTGTCATGTTTTCTTCCAATCATCAAACATATGTCACCAATTGTGGGCACACTTCAGTCAAACTATCATAACAGCTTATCTTTAGTCCCGAACTGAAAGTCCTGACAGCGCTGAGCAAACACAGACTGGGGAAGGTATATGAGATCTAGATTGGCTCTGCAGCAGATGGTGGGCTGTCAACACAGTGGAAAAACCACAGTCCTGAGGAGACGGCAAACAAACCAAAACAGACTGCAGTCTGTGGGAAATTGCAGGGACCGGGTTAGCTTACCTTTACAATCCCTGGCTGGCCCCATCTGTGTGATTATAGAGAGTAAACCTTGGGAGGGTGAACTTCTCCCCTCGACAGCCATCATAACTGAAGATTTGGAAATCAAATTGGTTTTTGGGCCTCTTTTGGTGTAAGCAATACTGGGAGTGTACTGGGTGCATGTCAATCACAGCTAAATTAAAGTTTGTGATGTGTGATCTTAAGACATCTAAAGAGGGAAAACATTAAATTGCTGCGGTGAGCGGCTGGCCAAGCGCGGTCTGGTTTGATTCAGTTTTACACCGCTTTGGTGGTTTGACGACAGACATAAAAGCAGCCCCACATTTTTATCATGCGTCAGGTCCAAAGTAACAGAAATGTGAGCATCAGAGAAACTCTATGCAGGTGTGATTTTTTTCTAAAATAGGATGGATGGAGCTTGCTAGTACACCTTATAGAGATGTACATGTTTTTCCAAACAGGAACACAGATGGCAGCCAGTGCAAGAACATTCTTACCTTGTGGATGTCCTCAAACTCAAAAAATACACAATGTAAATGTTTTATAAAAGTATGGCATCGATCTCTCTCTCTATATATATGTATATATTTATTCTATATAATTTAGCTTCTCTAAATACTCAAGCGATGGGTCACATTGGCATTTATGTCTCAGATTTTTTTTTCCTGTTTCACTTTATTGTTTGCCGATCCAGTCGTGTGGGTACAACCATGGCACTTGGTTGCTAATGCTGTTCTAGATTAGAAAAAAAACATTTAAAACTGATTAGTAAAATGAAAATTAAAAATTTACAAAGGAATATTGTTGCATTTAAAGGTCCAGTGTGTAATATTTCGGGGGATCTATCAGCAGGAATGGAATATAATATTCATAACTATGTTTTCATTAGTGTATAATCACCTGAAACTAAGAATCGTTGTGTTTTCGTTAGCTTAGAATGAGTCCTTCATATCTACATAGGGAGCGGGTCCTCTCCATGGAGTCCGCCATGTTGCTCCGCCATGTTTCTACAGTAGCCCAGAACAGACAAACCAAACACTGGCTCTAGAGAGAAACTCTCACATTTTTACGTTACCTGAAGGTCACTGTAGTTCACCGACATGCTTGTGAAACTGCGGTAACGTGAGCCGCAGAGTGCACAACCGTGGTACCGCCAGCCGTCGTCTGACTTCCGTTGCTCCTAAAGTAGTGTTATTATGGTATGGTTGGCCTCTGAGCGAGGTGAATGGCGTTACCACAGTTTTGTACTCAATGGCTCACGTTACCACAATCTTTGAAATGGAGGAGTGAGCGGAAGGGCACTCAGTTGGTTGCACACCACTAGATGCCGCCAAATCCTACACACTGTACCTTTTAAAGTAGTGCGAGTACTCGGGTTTAGGGTCTTAGTGGTATACTTAAGATGAAGACTTCGAGACAACAAACCCACTTTAGTTTAATGTAAAATAACAATATAAAGCTCCAAATTTCACAAATGTGATGCCTAATGAATAAGTGATTAATCTCTGAACCTCAAATCTTTTTCCCCAGCTTGACCAAATCCCCATTCAGATTTTAGTTATGTTTCATGTCAGGGATCCCGTTGCTCCAAAACCACACTAACTGCTGAATCCCTTCAGAATATGTGAATGATATTACTGCCCTGAACATAATTCAGAACGCAGCTATGATACCAAAGGCTATTTTAATTAACTGACAAGCCAGAAGGCACGCAGAGCTCTGTGGCTAACCAAGAATATCATCACAGCTCTTGTCATGTCGCCTTTGTTGTTACACATGTCCCTGTTCAGATCTGACAGTAGGGAGGGAAGTGTTTAAAAGAAAGTTGGTCTCCTTTTGAAGAAGGCATATTGCACTGTAAAAACCTCCATGTAATCAATTTAATTTAACCACCAATTGTGTACTTGTTTAAAATAGTCCTGAAACGTCCTCCTCTCTTCTCTATAATGCAGATATTTCAATGTAAAGCCCATTTGCACACACTGCTATCACCTACCGATCGTGATTCAAGAATGTGTAATCTGTGACGACGAATACCCCCCGCGTTAGTTATCACATACTGTAGCCATGTTTCATCACATTCCCCCTTTATGTGAGAGCACAGCGACTGTGTAGCTGCTAGTTGATGTAACAGGACTATAATCGGGGTAATGGGGTGTGATTGTGATATCCTCCAGAGGGGTAATTACCATAATTAAACAATTATGTGTGCTTCTTTTAATTGCAATATAAGAGCCAAAAGCATATTGTGTGTATCTTATAATAGACAAAAAAACATTTAGATGCAACTTGAATCCATTGATTTACTGTAATGGTTTCCAGAAACAGGCGGTCTGTTTGTGAGAAATGTCAGATCATGCACTTTAAGAAAAAAATCTGTAGAAAAACAGATAATGTTCTGGCAGAAAATTACTAGTACATTTAAGTTTACAGACATTTCCTTCAACCCGAAAACGGAAATTTCTGTTGATTTACAGGATGTCCTCTGTACCATTCACGGACACTTCCGTCAATCCCACATCAGAAATGTTCTGTAAAATTACAGCATATCCCCAGTACAGTAGCATTTCCACAGAAAATTCTAATAATTAAATCTCCACTGCATTTCTATGGACAGTTTCATCAAAGCTGAAATGTAAAATTCTATAGTCACTAGTAGCCTACATTTTCTGGTAAATATACATTATTTTCTTCCACTCGAAAACAATTCTAAAACACAATAATCACCAGACCAATGTAATGTTCTAATGTGATAAAAATAATTATTTGAACAGCTATTAGGCGACAGCAACATGATCAAATAAATCCACCACCATATATATAATTAAAAATTCATAAAAGTGCATTCAATGGCTTTTTGTTTCCTTTAAAGCTGAAGTAGGCGAGATTGGAGCAAATATGATTAAAAAAAGTTATTTTTATAAAATGGTTGCTATATATCGTGACAGTAGTACATGAAACAGGTAACCTGAAAAAAATCATGTGCCTCTGTATCCTCCGGTGTCCTCCGGTGCGCCTAACGGCATCTGCAAGATTTCACAGACCGGAGAAAAAACAAGCAGTCAGAGCTGATCTGAGGTCTGCTGTCCTGCTGCTGTCTATGAGAGCCGGCTGTCAATCACTCGCAAACTCCGACCAAACGGTCAAACTAGGCAGCGCTGATCAAATATGAATCAATATTATGTTACGTTAATGTCTATTTCTCTCCTCAAATGTTTTCAGAATCATCTTGTAGTGTACTGTTTAGCTGTAAAATGAGAAAGTTTGTGACCCGGCAGCCATGTTGAGATCTCTTGAAGAAACGCCAAGTACCGGTCACATGACCGGAGCACAGCCAATAGGAACGCTCTCTCAATGATATGATCTGTGATTGGTCAAAGTCTTCCGTTACGGGCTAAATCTTTTAAAGCCTGAAAACAGAGCCATGAGGAGGTGCAGAAGTCTAGTTATCTCTTAGAACACTTGAATTACAATATTCTGAAAGGTTATTATGGAACTTTTGCACAATGATGCCAAAAATATACTGCCTACTGAAGCTTTAAGCAGGTTAAATCGATACAGAAAATTCCTTCATCTTAACACGGTACATTGGCCCGTATTTTTACAGACTTTTCCTAGAGTGTGGTGGATGTGAAATGGCAAACCCATTGCATTCCTCCTGATTTCACGTCTGTGTAACTTTTCTGTAAAACTCTGTTGTAGTTCATTAAGTCCCAGCCTCTCTCTGGTTAAGATCCAGGCAGAGTTATCAATCACATGTGCTCGTCTGGTCCGACCCGAGGCTCGTACGTCAACGCCAGCGCGAGGGAGGAGTTCCCATCTGTGCCCTAGTCTGCCCGCCATCTCAACGATGACAAATGTGCCACCCGCAGTGGAAATATTGAGAGTTACCAGGACATTTATCAGGTAACATTTGAGCAATATGAAAGATAACCTTTTGTAAGTGGACGCAGATAAAGATGTATGCTCTGCCTTTCCCTCTGCACGGGCCCCGTCTCTGTTTAATACTGCAGCTATACCCAGAAGTAATATCATGATAATGTGTTTCTTATTCTGGGTTCAACCAGGTGTGCGGTCTGTTTGCTGGACGGAGCCCACGGATTGCTGCACTGTAAACAATTGCTGTTAATTTACAGCAGGATTTCAACAGTATCAACCTGTTATTGCTAAAAACAGTGCTTTACTGTTAATACAAAACCTGTTAAATTACGCTCATAGGCCGTTTTTTACAGCACTTTACTGCTTATAAACTGTTTAAAGTATCATCAGTAACAGTTTCATGCAGTATTTTTTGAATTCTGGGACCTGATCTGCACATGTGAGGCTTGTACATTGTACATGATTGTAAAATCAGTGAATTAGCTTTATTGTTCTTCACTCACATGTTGTTAAGGTTTGCATTCTGTGCTTGTAGCCAGCTATAGACAGACATTTTGGGAAAAGTGTCAACAAGTCTATTATAGCCTTTTTCCTAACAAGTGCCTTTAATTGTATTTAGTGTGACTATTCCTATGTCTGTAACCTGCTAAGTCTATTCATCTAATAATGTTTATTAAAATGTATGTAAAAAATACAACCTAAATAGTGCATTAAAACAAATCAGTAAGATAATGTAAAAGAAAGGTGAAAAACAGTTATATAATGTATCTTTAAACAGTAAATAACTGTAAAATACTGTGAAATTAATTAAAAAAAAACAGTTCAAACTGTATTTTTCATTAACAGTACAAAGCTGTAAATTTCAGCGACAGTATAATAATGTTAATTTTACAGTAACATAAGTTCTTTACTGTTATTTTACTGGGAAATTCTTAACAGTGTGGGTATGTGTTGGACATGAAGCACATGTGGATTATTTCGCTGGTCATTTCTGCTTTTTTTTACTGCATATTACTTGTACAAATTGAGCGCAATGTTTACTCATAATCTTTTTTACACATGTAAAGAAAATGCCAGGAACACTCCAGGCAACATAAACATGCCCCAGGCCATAAGGAATCTCCAGACACCTCCGATGACGACATTGATGTCTGAATCTACCTGTGGGCTTCTGTGCTCTATTGTCAAGGTTTTGTTGGGCCTCGTATAATGTGAGCTTCTGTTTTTACTGAAACTGAATACTAATGCACTCGTGAGCCAGTATACATCACTCTGTCAGTCAGTCCATTCCCCCATGCCACTGCACACAGTTGCTAGTCTATGAGCATGTTTGCTGTGCTGCTTTGGGTTTAGCCGTGTTGGCAAAGCATTGGTTTGTCACATCAGGGACTCACGGTTCAATCACAGACACTTCACATCAGGAAATTGAGCATTTATAGCAATTGATTATACAGTTAGATTTGACGGAAAAGGTTGTGCTCTTTGAGGGAGCTCTCAAATAAGGATTCTGCTGGGAGAACTAATCCCCCCCTTCAACAGACACATACATGAAAATCATCTATACAAAAGATTAACTGCATAAGAAAACATCTGCTTCTTTGATAAAGGTCTGCGTGCATAATATTAGCATTTTATTAAATGTTGTACTACTAATATTGTGTCCCGCAAAGCCTTTAAATGCCACAATGTTTCTGCTAGCTGAAATTAAATTAGTGTGAAATTGTTTTTTCTGCTGCATTTATAAGGATGATCAAATTTCAGCTTCATCAACATTTGTGCTTGTGTTTGTTTTTTAATAGATGACATGTGAACTCTGTGTTTTTAAAGACTCAATGAGGTGTAATTTACCTCCGAAATATTTATATTGTTCATCAAATATATGCTTTCTGCACAAATTAGTTAGTAATTTGGCTCATAAATTTGGCTCCGCTAGAGGATTTTATTAAGCAAAGGAGTGATTTTCTGTTACTTGATGTTTGAGCCAACAACACATACAAGCCACTAATGGATATGATTTATTTTTTTTAAATCCCTGTTTTAACATAATGGGCTTTATTTGTCGGATATTAATCAATTTGAATTTAAAGAAGGCCATTAAAACTGACATCACAAGTTTTCTATTGTAGAAAGCATCCTGCATTTCCCACTGCTGAAACATTAAGCACATACTAACCTGTTATACAGCAGATGGTGATTATTTCTCACTGAGCTATATTCTGCACTGTATTACTGTATATTTTGCCACAAAATATTATTAGAAGTTATGAGCAAACAAGTAAGGTGTAGCCACCAGTGGGATTGAACCATTATGAATGAAATACCTAAAATAACAAACAAACCAAAACAAACATTGAGTTAGTCTCGATAATAACCCTAAACCCTTACTTCTGACCCTCTATTAAAGCAGCCAATTAGACTGCTGTCAGGCTACTAAATACACGTTATCAGTCGTTATTAGCACCATAGATGTGTGTCAATAGAGGCCTACTACACCCAATATTAGGTTTTATCATCTATTCAAATGGTAGATTACTAAAACAGTGCATAAAAGAAGACATCAGCGACCTTTAGTGACCGTAGTAGTTATGACAGGAGCAGAAGAGGAAGTCAGGCGCTGCCGTGTAGACAGCGTGAAACGTGTGGTGAAGGTCGGGGGCGATGGATGGGGCACAAAATGCAGAGCTTTCACCCAGGAGACCGGAGTTAGCATCCCATGCATGTAGTTGTCTTTGTGTGCACAAGCATTAAATTTCGCTTTCACTTTTGAAATGTAGTTATTTTAAGCCAAAACTTTTTTCCCTAAACCTTAAAGGGTTGTGGTTTTGTTGCCTAAATCTAAAGAAGTTGAAGTTTGTTGCCTAAACCTAAAGATGTTGTAGTTTCGTTGCCTAAACCTAAAGAAGCTTTTTTGTTTGTGTTCAAAATGTAACGTTTCATTCAGTTTTACAACGTGTTGCTTTTAAGTTTAGCTTTCACTTTTACAACGTAGCAGGCGTAGTAGGCCCAGTAGGCCCCTATTGACCCACATCTATGGTGCTTATAGCGACCAATAACGCCTACTTAATGGCCTGGTAACAGTCGAAGCAAGTTTGAAAACTAAAACACTTAGGTTGCGTAATCTCTGCCAACACTTTAATGGAAACATCTTTGAAAGCATTTGGTACAAAAATAATACACACCTTCTCTCTGGCTATCAGCATATTGTTACTGGAAACCTCGCTGTCGGATGACAGTAAAATTGACACTGAACCTACGTTACCAGTACAGGGGTTGCCTGCTGCCCTGGCTGAATTAATGCTAGTGATTAATGCAGTGTGTAGAGTTCACTTGCAGGGAGTGATAGGCTGGAGCTGTTGGGGAGCACAGGGCCCTTGTGGGCCAGAGCTTGATTTGCATACATATCTAAGCAAATAGGGAAGAGTCGAGGCTTTGCTCAGTTTTGTTTTATAGCAAACAATTGGTTTTAACCAATCAAATGGTGAGCAGTGCAATTGAATAGAGATGTTGTATATCTTGTTCAAATTTGGCACCATTTTCCTTGGCACACATCACCCCAAGCAGAGTGTTTCCTCTCTTTTGGCAAAATTTCTTTCTCTTCCAACTGCTCCCAAATTCATCTGTATCTAATTCAGCTTGTACATTTTGGGATAATATTAAGCTTTCTTTTGCTCTGACAAATTTACACTAAAATACCTCACCGTGTCCACTTTTCACTATATTTAGGTAGTGACTCACAAAGGTATCTGTGCAACTTCCCAACTTGGTTTACTTTGCTACAGTCTAGTGGAATTCTCCATGCTACCTTGTTATAAAGTCTGCAACAATAAAAAAAAAAAAAAGAAAGAAGGTAAAAGAACAGCAGGGGATGCAGATGATGAGCAGTTGTTGAAGGCATTTCTTGGAGCTGATGGTAAGGCACAGACAAAACTATCACCTGCAGCAGGAAGTAACAAATTCAAGGTGTAAAGTTCCGTATTGCTTTAAGCCTCCCACCTTGTCTCCTTGTTTGATGGTGCATATGTCATCTCTTCTTTGCATCCTCCTTTTCTAAGCACAGGATGTGATAACCCTCAATCTGCCATCTGCCTCTTCTCCGACACCCATCGCTGCTCTCTTCATGTACCCCCCCACTGGTGTGTACAGTAAATAAACGAACACTTCCAACCTGCAGTGAGTATTCACAGTTTGGAAAGAGTTTGTGTTTAAGGATTCCAGGTAATTTAGATGACTGCTGCTGATTCCTTGTTCAGAATAACTCCTACTTTTTTATTGAGCCTCCGTGCTGGTGACAGCCGTGGCCGGAGGCATTACGTTACTGGGTTGTCCGACCGTCCGGACATACAGACTATTTTTGTGAATGTGATATCTCAGGAATGCCTTGAGGGAATTTCTTCAAATTTGGCACAAACGTCCACTTGGATTAAAGGATGAACTGATTCGATTTTAGTGGTCAAAGGTCACTGCGACCTCATGTCCGTCCCATTCTTGTGATATCTCAGGAACACCTTGAGTGAATTTCTTCAAATTTGGCACAAATGTCCACCTGGACTTGAGGATGAACTGATTTGATTTTTGGTGGTCAAAGGTCACTGTGACCTTACGTCTGTCCCATTCTTGTGATTTCTCGAGAACACCTGGAGGGAATTGTATTGCCAGAAAATGGTGGACTGCACCCTCCAGGCTGGGAGTGAGTCACTGCCCCTAGCGAGGGAGTTCAAATATCTCGGGGACAGGCGGTTCGGTGCGGTGTCTGCAGTTATGCGGGCGCTGTACCGGACCATTGTGGTTTAGAGTGAGCTGAGCCGGAAGGCAAAGCTCTCAATCTACCAGTCCATCTACATTCCAACCCTCACCTATGGTCATGAGCATTGGGTAGAATGACCGAATGAGATCGCAGATACAAGCGACCGAAATCAGTTTCCTTCGTAGGGTGGCTGGGTTCAGCCTTAGAGAGAGGGTGATGAGCTCAGACATCCCAAGAAAGCTTGGAGTAGAGCCGCTGCTCCTTCGTGTCGAAAGGGGCCAGCTGAGGTGGTTCGGGCATCTGATCAGGATGCCTCCTGGACGCCTCCCTATGGATGTTTTTCCGGGCACGGCCAACTGGTAAGAGGCCCCGGGGTAGACCCAGAAAACGCTGGAGAGATTATATATCTCGTCTGGCCTGGGAACGCCTCGGGGTCCCCCAGGGGGAGCTGGAAGACGTTGCTGGGGAGAGGGAGGTCTGGAATATCCTGCTAAGCCTGCTGACCCCGCGACCTGGCCCCAAATAAGCGGAAGAAAATGGATGGATGGATGGATGGATGGATGGCATAAACTTGGACTCAAGGATGAACTAATTAAAATTTGGTCGTCATTTGGTCGTGAAAGGTCACTGTGACTTCACAAAAAACGTTTTTGGCTTACTCAAGAATTAATATGCTAATTATGACTTATTATATATTATAATTATATATTATTATAACTTCAAAGAAATGTCTAATTGGATAAAATGATGGATGTAAACTGCAACTGTGGTTGGCAGAGGCATACAACTGCAAGGCGGTAATTGTAGTTTGTTATGGCATGGATGACTTGAACTCGAATTGTTACTTAGAATCCGACTGGATCAGCACAGTCAGATGACATGAGAATAAAAATACAGCCCTAGGCAGATAGATTATGTCACATTCTGTACGCTGTGGGCTGAGAAGTAATTAAAGTGCATTTTATTGAAATGCTTTAAATCCCCTTGACCCTCTGGGCCTTCCAGCCACACACAGACATCAATGAGGTGACAGACACAGAATCAATGATGGACCTAAACATTTCCCAAGAAATCCCTTTGTGTTCCTCAATTGTAATATTAGAGCATAAAAGTACCATGGTGCTTTGCAGCTGCGTTGGCGGCCTGCTGAGACAGGAATTTTCTTCCTGCCCGGACCAACTTAACTTGCTGACTTTGAAGGAGCAAATAGTGGGAAGACACACAGTGCTTAGTCAACTCCAGAGTGTATGTACGGTCGTCAGTCTTACAAGTCTTTCCGAGAGCAAATGTGTCAATTCCAAGGTATGCTTATTCATTATGGAGAGAGTGATGGCTCGACCATGCATATTTTATGCTTTTAAACCTTGCAAGTTTCATGAAGTTGTCCGAATGAGTAGCATTTAAATCTGAAGTGAAGTAATGTGTTTGAATAATTAATCTATAATGTCTTTGATAAGAATTACAACCAAGGTCATCGGTTTTATTTAAGCCAGGGAGGTTGATTTATTAATCTTAATTGCACATTTGACTTGTTTACATCAGGAGCCTTACGGATGGAATTTATTCGGTACATACAGATCTAGTCGTCCCACTTGAGCTCTTAATGGTTCAGCTTTTACAGAGGAGGAGGCAACTATCTTCATAAGTTATGCAGTGGAAATGGTGAGAGCACAAGATGTTTGTCAGTTATTGCATAGGCTTGTAAAGCCTGTGTCGGTATGTAAAAGTACACCCTGCTTTTTCTATAAAGTGCTCATCCCCAACGCGACTTTCTTCCTTCCCTTTCTGACATTACACCTCCTCTCTCATTGCTCTGCACCGCGCTGTCCGAGTTGCCAACTAAATCTCAGCCTCATCTTGTCCGCCGTAACCTTGTTTATTCCCAACAGTGGCATTAGCAAAGCTGTAAAAGTATTTATGGGGGTACAAATGCGGGACAGCCAATCTAAGGTAAATCTATAAATCCTGGCTGTTGATTTCTCAGGGCCAGGAGGTGCAGGCCGGTGATCAGTAGAGGTAGAAAGTATTCCCCAGGTGACTCTATGTGACTAACGCGCAGAGGCCGAGCAGCATGCCAAACAGTGCTATGGCGACACTGTTTGTGCTTGCAATATGGCTAAGCTGGCCTTCGCCTCTTAAGTGAGACACCGCCTGGCTATCCATCTACCGTGAGCTGGTATCATTAGCTAACACCCAACAGGGACCTGACTCAGCAATTGTGTGTGTATATACATTTTGCATCCTGTCCTTGGCTTGTTTGTAGTTAAAGTACAAGCTGGAGCTTACAATTATGAAAAAAAGAGCACACACATATCTCCCTTTGTAGAGGTGCTGTTGCTCTTCAGTAACCGGGACTTACTATTACAGCTGCAGTCATCATTTAATGGCCACTAGGGGGCAGAAAAGTTCATCAGTGGCTTGCTTTTTTATGGCTGATTTGTTAGCAAACAGTTGCCTACTTATACACATTGAACAACTTTAGCATTCATTTGGAGTCGTGTTTCTGACCACCAGACGAATGTAAGTCCTATATTCACTCTTCTTTAGCACTATTTCCTGCTCTGTCTGCTCTCCACCAACTCCTGAGAATAATATCTGGGTCTTTAACTGCGGGATGCTCCGTATCTTCTCTAGGTCTCTGGTGTGTTTCTTTGTTGGAGGCTGGAGCTGTTGGGGAACACAGGCCTCTTGTGGGCCACAGCTTGACATATCTAAGCAAATAGAGGAGAGTAGAGGCTTTGCTCAGTTTGGTTTTATAGCAAACAATTGGTTTTAACCAATCAAATGGTGAGCGGTGCAGTTGAATGGAGACGTTGTATATCTTGTTCAAATTTGGCACCGTTTTCCTTGGCACACATCACCCCAAGCAGAGTGTTTCCTCTCTTTTGGCAACATTTCTTCCCGCATTTGTGTTTGGATTTTTTTGAGACTCCCCTGACATTGCAGAAAAATATTTCTGTGGAGAGAGTCATTTATATATAATTCACAAAATACATTTGTGAATCCTTCTGTGTGCATTCATTAATATTTAGACTGATCTGACTGACCATACATATGTGATTCAGAGTGGGTATGGATGGAGAAATGAATGTTATACAGTAAACATAAATAACAATGTGGAAAAAGTTAACATAACTGCTCAAAGAAACAAACTATACCTTATTTGTGTCTTTGGGCAACTGTATAGTCAACTTTGTGATTTGTTTTTATATGAAAATAAGTGTTGATACACTGCAAAATAATCAGTCATTTTACTGTATATATTACTGTATATTTTACAGTTTTTTCTGTATTTCTAAAATACACAAAAATACCAATAAATTACAGAAATTGTACGCAATTTTATTGCAAATGTATCATAACTTCACAAATATTTACTTTTTTTTAAATAGATGATAAACTGTTAAATTCAAGTTTAATACTGTAAATGCATTTCTAAAATGTGATAAAATTAGTGACAATTAACAGTAAAAGAAGTATTGTTTCTGTAATTTCACATAGATTTCTTCGTTAATTGACAGATATCTTGTATAATTAAAGAACTTTTCACAACAAAAACGTTGAATAAATGAGTTTTTATCAGTGTAGTGATACTTTCCGATAATGGAATTCTATGATAGACTTCAAGACTGTATTATTGTATGTATTTCGATAATGCACACGGATGGGAACCAAATGCCAATTAACAATTTATAGTTAACATAATATTGTCACAAAATCCTTTATTGCTGTATTGTAGTCAGGTATAGTTGAAAGTCTCTGTCTAATCACCTGAAAAAGATCCTCATACTTCTACGGCATAAGTAAGTTGAAGAGCACATCTTTTCAACCTCCGTCGAACTTGTCTCTTCTTTTAACCTTGTGCTCTTTCTCAGCATCGTGCGGGGAAGGAGCTTCCATCAGCTTCCATCTCTAATAAGATTTACAGAGAGTATAGCAGAGAGAGCAGGGTGATATGTCTTGGGAGCTCTACCCTCAATATTGGCAAGGAAATCAATGTGGTGAGTAAACCTACCAGCACAGTTTGCAATCAGCTGCTAGGCCAAAAGTAATCACCGAATTGAAATAATCCTGAAAGGTTTCCCCCACTGTAGCAAAGTTAATAACAAAAGAGTCACCCAGGCCTACGCCTTGAATTAGATATTAATCCTTGTATCAAGAATAATTACCAGGCAGGTTCAGAAACAGTGACCTTGCAGAGTGAGCCTCTCTGCTCGTCCGTCTGGGCTCATTTCAGCATTCAACAGGCGCCTCGCTTCCTGGATGTGTACTCAGTGACACAATTTGCAATGGGACAATGTAGTTTCTAACTGCTTAATTCTTTGCACTACGCTGTCAGGGAACGGTCCCTCGGCAGCCAGGAACCTCATCATCAACAATTTCTCACTTGTTTACATTAATCCTATCTAGATATCCACTCATTCCCATGGCAGCGCTTTGTAATTCTGCTCTATTGTCACGGTTTTGATAGACAGTCGGCCAGCACTCATTAATTAGCTGTAAATATTAGCTGTGTGCAGCTCGGGAAATTCTCTGCTAATGCTCCTTAATGGGAGTCAGGTCATTTGTTAATACTACTAGCGCACATTGAAAGGCCTTATGTGTACGCACTCCCATTGAGCTCTCGCATAAATCCCGGTTCTTCTGCGGTTTTATTAATTAGGAGCTACAGAGAAAGAAAGACACTCTATTGGGAGGACCAGTAGCACGTTACTTCAGGGATTGCCATGAGACGTCTGCTGTTGTTCTCCAGCCCGTCTCGGTTTGGGGAGATAAAGCACCCTCTCCTGCTAAAGTCTGTCTGCCAGTCAACTGTCAGACAGCTAGGTCGGGTCTTTGTCAAAGCCCCAATCATTTTGGCTCATGAGAGGTCAAGCGGAGTTGTGTTTGGCTGAATTGCAAGCCCCCCCCCTTGTCTGCTTCTCCGAGTGTAATTGCGATTTATTTTGCAATGCTGAAAAGTAAACACGACCATTTCTCAGAGGCACCGTTTCATCACAAACTGAAGCTCCTGTGTGTCATCTATCGCCAAAAAATGTTTCTAAGCACCAAATGGATCACCGACTAATAACTGATCAGACATTATTATTTGGCAAGATATTATTATATCAGAATTAACTTAAAAACTGCATTAATTTATTTGATGATTGTTGTGTTTTAGTTCAGGTTTCTAAATACATTTCTGGAGGATTTTAGCTTGACATTTGATCTCTATCATAATGATTAATTAAGGAATAATCCACTTGTGAAGAACTGACAACAACATGGCGGAAGTTGTTAATATATTTTAACGCACACCTCTTATTATCCTGTTCATACGTAGCTGCTCATACACGGTCACAAACTTCAACTTTTTGAAGAATGGTTTGGAAAGACGAACACCTTTTTTCGCCTCATTAAGCAGTTTCTTCATGGCCATTTCTGAAAGGAAATAAATGTATGTGCTGTAACTGAGCTGCATTTAGTATAGTAGCATGCATAGTAAATATCTTAACATTAAAATTTATAATAAAAATTCAGTCAGTTGCCCTGAACATGGTTGTATTGTGCTTTGTCCCTCTCTACCGCGCCACTCTATCAAGCCTTTAGGCTGTTATTTGTAGCTGCTTAGTGTCTATAAAGTTTAACTGAAATTTAATATATTTTTTGCTAAAAATAAAATAAAAAGTATAACAGTATATGTATATCTTTGGTAATTTGGGCTTTGTTTTGACTTGTTTTCTTACTTAGTCAAAATTGTAATAATCAATTTTTCAGTAATAGTGTGTCCCCACATTCCAGAGGGCGTCAATTTTTGTTTCTGACTGACTGGTACTGGTACTGGCATTTTGATTATCGCAGAATCTGTGTGGGTATGTTCACCAACAATAGTTCATACTATCACTTAAAGCTTCAGTAGGCAATATATTTTTTGCATCATTGGGCAAAAATTCCATAATAACCTTACAGCATATTGTAATTCAAGTGTTTTGAGAGATAACTAGACTTCTGCACCTCCTCATGGCTCTGTTTTCAGGCTTTAAAAAATCTAGCCCGTGACGGGAGACTTTGACCAATCACAGGTCATTTCATTGAGAGAGCGTTCCTATTGGCTGTGTCATGTGACCGGAACTTGGCGTTCCTTCAACTTGGCACTGCCCACATTCAGCATTCAGCTGCCTCAGTAGGCGATGGTCACTCGCCTGGTCACTTTGGCGTTCTTCAGTCAGTAGCGCACCACAGGCACGGTCACACATGCACAAAATTAACATTCGCTTTCCGTTCGCTTCCGTTCTGTGCGAGCGAACGGGCGAAAAAACATTTGCTTCCGGTTGTGAACCAAATTCCCATTTTGCATTCAAACTGGAGTTCAACTTTGGAGAACTTTCATGGGGAATATTGCCTCGGCAGACGTTGGTCTGACTCTCCTGCATTTGCGCAGGTGTGACTGTGCCTTTAGACACGTCTCCTAGCAACGCCTGTTTTCAAATGTCCGTTAACTGCCGCCAAGGGAAATGCTCACCAAGAGGGTTGAAGCTTAGAAGCTGTTTCCACAAATACGTCAATAATTATATGTCAATTATCGTCTTTTGAAAAATGGGAAAATCTGCTGCAGTATCATTGTAATTTATTGAACTTTTAGTTGACAACTTAAATCTTCACTTCCGACGAAAAGATTATACTTGATTTTCTGCAAGTTCGTCTGAGTTTCATATACAGTAAGCTCATGTTCTAGCTTCAAAGCTGCAACAAGGTGAGATATCCTGCTGCACAGCACTGACCAACACAGCAACCTACCAAAAACACAGTGTTTTCCTGTTGTTAAGGGAAAAATAGTTAGCCGTATCTAACTGCTTATCTTTCACTAACTCTGGGTACTGACAGTATATACCGAGTGTATGTGTGAAAGACAGAGTCCTTGTCAACGTCCACCCCCACCTCCTTCCTCCTTTGATATTGACACAGGTTTCCTATTAGTTAAATGCAGGCTTGGGGTCCATCCATCCAGCATGCTGCTCATTGCTCGCAGCTTGTACATGTGAGTGAGCCCTCTCCTTGGCCCTGGGTCCACCAAGCAGCAGTAATGATCACGGAGAGCCGGGGCAGGAGATCTATCAGGTCCACCACTGAACTACCGGCACATCAGACGAGCGGGCATCTCTTACCCCCTGTCTGGCGTGTTTGATAGTGTGTGTGTACATAGGCGCCACTGTGCGGGGCTGCGGATGCGTGGTGGGGCTCTCTACGTGGTGCTCTCCGCAGTAGGTCCCAGTGTGGCGTACAATAATGACCTGTCAGAAATGCAGGCCTCTGAAACAGGGATAATCCACCGAGGCTATCTGCCTAAATGAATTCTAACAGGAGCCAAGCCAACCCCCTGAGACCCCTGAAGAGCATAATCTATTCCACTGGTCTCTTATCAAAACTGACAAGAAAAAAAAAAAAAAGAAGCACACTAAAATAGCACATGCTTGGCTCGAGGAGGATGATTTCTGTCGCAGACGGTGCTGTCGTTTGGTACAAGATAACTATTCTTTATATATTATAATGATGCCTGCTTGTTTGTTTGTTTTGCTTGCATCATTCCATAATCTCTTCCCATTGTTTTAAGCCTTTTTTCAGGATTTTTAAATCATTTCTTTTTCTGTTGGAATTTACAATTTAACAGAATTTACATTTGCATTATTAACTGGGGCAGCGCTTGTATTGTTCAGTCTTGGTTTCTAAAGATGCCTCAGTAACCAGATGAAATTGTGTGTTTGTACATGGTGTCATCTTGCTTGCATTGCATAAAGATGACAGAAGGAAAGGCAATGTCACTGCGCTATTAGGACTCACTTAGTTTGTTGGTAATAAATTGAATTTGAGGATACTGTGACAGGCCAATTTTATGCTTCCAAAGTGGTAGTGTACCTGTGGCATGAGGATCATTTGAGAGCAGGTTTAAACATATTATATGGACACACACACACACACAAAAAAAAAATCCAGTGCTCTAGTAGTTGTTCGGGGAGCAGCTTTAAAGAGGCTGTTTGTGATGACAAATAATTGATTCAAATTAAAGCTGCAAAAGGCAAAGATTTGAAGTCAAAACACATCATCATGAATCACAAAGTGGGATTGTAAAAGGGAATAGCATCACACCCCGACTACGTGAGACGCAGATTACTTAACCTAAATTAATTTCCAGTGTCGGTATGGGAAACACTGTACTCCAAAACTGAAGTAGTTAGTTTGTGTCAAACAGACAAATCTATATAATTATGGTTATTTTCAAGTTATTTTTAAGGTGAAATTTCCTTGCTTGCTGTTGCCATTGTGATGGTTAATTGTTTCCTAAATGTAATCACTTGCTTCAGTTCACTGTAGGGCTCTACTGCTAGAGGTGTCATACACACTAAGTGATTAAACCACACTCTTTCATCACAATAACTGTAATAGAACCTGCATCCAAATTCTGACTATGCACCTAAACTTGTTTTATTAGCTATAGACTTTCCCAGGACTATGATGCTGGATTCAGTTCTGTAAACAGAGAACTGCACAATAGGAAAACATGTTGACATCAGCCTCTCGTTGTAATTACAAGTTGGATATATGGGATTTTGCTGGTGGGAGATATTGTATTGCGTAAGTATACAAATCCAAGCAGTAAACACAGCGGCACCACCAACCACACTGGCAAACAAAGTCAGCGCTGAAGTCATAATTGGTTTTATCGACACAAACTACTTCTACTAACAAAAGATATATGATGTAGATTGCTTATCAATTTTACATTTAGATAGATAGATAGATAGATAGATAGATATATAGTTAGTTAGACAGATATATTAGGGGTGGAGGAAAAATTGATACAGCATAGTATCGCAATATTTTGCGTCGCAATATTGTATCGATACAAGGGCATCAAGTATTGATATTTTATTATATGAACTATTAACCTTTTAACAATCTGAAGCTATTTTGTCTTTCAGAGGTTGTAGTGGGCTCAGTCTTAAAGCTAGAGTGAAGAAACCAACAATGTCATGTTAGCTTGGCGGGAAGAACGCTAAATAACACTCCAAATTTACGCAAAATTTTGCAGAGAAAAAACTGGCATGGCCATTTTCAAAGGGTTCCCTTGACCTTTGACCTCAAGACATGTGAGTGAAAATTCTGAGATGAACAGAATGAAAATTGTATCTTATTAGATAAAACAGATGTTGTCAAATTGCATAATTTGCAGTTAAAAAAAGGTAATAAATCGCAATTTATCGCAATATCGCAAATCTCAAGCTTATCGTATCGTGACTTAAGTATCGTGACAATATATATATATATACGTATATATATATTGACATGTTCAACTTGTGTGAGTACTGGCAAACTGTAAATAATAGTAACATTGGCAGAAAATAGGCTGAAAATATCCAGAATTATCTTTCAAGATTAATATTTGAAAATGTTGTCAAGCTGAACTCAACAACCCGATCTGAAAGAATACGTCTAATCCACCCCAAAAAGAGATGTCTCGCTCCATGGATCAGGAGGAGTGGGCAGTTTAATGTTGCATGACTCCTGTGCGATTAAGCCTTTTAAATGTTCTAAAAACAGGAACAGTCATCAGTCACTGCCACTTTGGGCTGCCAAAAAAAGGTGAATCTGCATAACGCAGTCCAGAAAAAATGGAGTAGCAGCCCATGCTAAATCTCCTGCGAGGTGGATATTGCCTTTAAGACGTAGCTGTCAGCTGTGTCAAAGGTGCTTTCCTGTCAGATATAAGTGACGTTGAATCTGAACCCTCACTCTGCCAAAATTACTTTTTGATGGAATCTTCACCCCATAATAATCCTATTCAGTCAAATAATCAGTCTCCATATAGCTCGGAGTGTGAGTGAACCCAAACTGTCAGCATTCAATTAGGCAAAGATTTTGATCTCCCCTTGGCATGGCTTGTCAAGCTGAATAATACAGCCGTCACCCCTGAAGGTGAGAACCGCCCGCTGCGTGGATGGAGACCTATTGTCTGGTGGATTGACAAGGGTTGATGCAACAGGCTAGTGTGAGTTAAGGCCTTCACACACTCCCATATACACACACATTCATCCCTCTCTCCTCACCACTCGTCCTCCTCCTGTCCCCAGAGAGGGTATTTTTCATGCTTTCAAACCACCCAGCAGTGACAAGCCTCTGACAACCCCTGCTTACTGTGACACCTTTGTGGGTCCAGAGGAGGTTTCCACCACAATGCCTCCTTTGACGGGCATCCTTGAGAGGAAACACACATTATTCTGCCATAACGTCCTATTTGATTGATTGGCGCAGTCAAACTTTTTGGAGTGAGAGATGGCACAGAAGACTTTGACACCGATTTATTTATTTTTCAAGGAGTCCCAGTGAACATTTTGTGGATGCTGGATGTGTAATTCTTGAGTTTGACGTTAACCCCAAATAACACTACTCCCTCAAAAACTTTTATTTGCCATTATATACAATTCAACCCCCACTTTTCCATATGTCATTTCCAGCAGAGCCCTTTTGAATTTGGAGCCCCCACCAACCCTAAACCGATTTTTATTTTCATAAATAACTGTATTTCTTATAATATAAATAAACAATGGGTCCCCAATATTCTTGGCTTAAAAGTTTTTTTTTTCTCACTTTTATTAACCAATAAGTGCAGCTTTTATATTTTGTTAAAGGTCCCATATTATGCTCATTTTCAGGATCATACTTGTATTTTGTGTTTCTACTAGAACATGTTTACATGCTGTAATGTTCAAAAAAACCTTTATTTTCTTCATACTGTCTGCCTGAATATGCCTGTATTCACACTCTGTCTGAAACGCTCCGTTTTAGCGCATTTTGACGGAATTGCAACAGAATTGCGTTGCTAGGCAACAGCTTGGGTCCATGTGTACTTCTTGTCAGCTGATGTCATCCACATCCACTGCAACCAGGAATTAACTGGGACACATTTAGAATATTTATGTTTAAAATTGTGTCAAGGGTCTAAATATTGTATATTCCTGACATCACGAATGGGCAGAAATCCTGACAGCTAGTTTCAAATGCAGAATTTCTGAATACGGGCTGCTGTGTGTATTTCCCTGTGGATTGAATGTTTCGATACTTTCACAGTATTTATATAGGAGTTAAGCCTGCTTTATAATAAAAAAAACATGAAAATCTCACTTTTTTATAATATGGGACCTTTAAGAGAAAAAATAATAGAAGTCAACTCCAGATGCATCAAATGTTCTGCTCTTACCAATTGATCATAAATTGGTGGCGTGTGGCCGATTGTCTATTATTAGCATAGGTAACGCCCCCAAAACACTATATAAGGGCAGGTACTTTGCAAATAATCAGGTACATGCCCAATAATTGGAGAGATGCCACCAGAAAAAAGGCTGTAAAAAGATAGATAGATAGATAGATAGATAGATAGACAGACAGACAGACAGACAGACAGACAGACAGACAGAAAGACAGACAGACAGACAGAAAGACAGACAGACAGACAGACAGATAGATAGATAGATAGATAGAAAATGGGTACTAACAAAATAAGAACAAACCGTAGATACGAAAAAAATAAGACGAAATGTGTTTGTATATCGCTTCCTGCATGAGGCCCATTGTTTCACATTTTGGAAGGTTCCAACATTTCAAGGTATGTTACATCATTATTATCAGAGTTGCAGCTGAAAGAGATTCCTTCAGTGTGGTTCATTTGGATTAAACTCACCAGCACTAAATGCATTTCTCTTGTTCTTCACTACATTCTGTGCATTACGCTGCTACTCTTTGGAAACTTTCTCCTTATTTTCATGATCCGGGCTTCTGTTGATTCTCTTTCAAGTTTCCTGGGCCCTTCATCTTTGAGCCCTCTCACTAATGTCCTGTCCACAGAGAAACCTGTAGCTGTACACCGGAGTGTTGTTGTTTGTGTCAGAGGGCAGCGCCTTGCCTTCACAGAGAGGCCACGTCGGTTTCAGCTGACTGCAGCTGTGGCACTCGCCATGTGTGGCTGGGAGACTGGGTACCTGCTTCACAGCATCTCGCTCTCTGAATCCATCCCTCCCTCTCCCTAAACCCTGCACGGGGACAGTCTCCCAAGGTCAGTCAACCCGCCACACACATACACACACACACACACACACCTATTCTCCCTCACTTCCCACCGCTGACAGCCTCTCCCGTGAAATCAGGAATTGGTATGGCCGTGAAGTCGTGGTGCACATGAGGTAAGACAAGGGTGGAAATGCCAGCGTGACATCCCAATTTGTTGCCATGGCAACCTGGAGACTTGATGACAAACCTGGAAGCAAAACACACAAGCATACAAAAAAACGAAAAGCTTTATAATAAATCATCTGTTTTTACTAAATGTGGCATGAAGGGACCATGTGGTGGAGAATCTGGGAAATGAAATTTAAAAAAAGAAAAAGAGCAGTTGCTGACAGCTGGTGCCTTTGGGGGAATCAAGTGGAAGGAAGCATGTTTCTGGACCACAAAATGTGAGGCAAGTACTTTGACATTTTCCCCAAACCAACATTTGATGACTTTTACCCCAAGCAGAGGACACTGCAGACATTTTGGGCGAGTCCTCCTCCTCCTCCTCTTCCTCGTCTACCCCCCCTCACCCACTATACCCAACCTCCCCCCCCACCCACCCTGCCTCAACATATTGCACCTGTTCAATTATTTAGCTGCTACTCTGTGGTTGGGTCCTGAGCTGCAGTGAAAGCTGTACCTGCCGATTAGAGCGGGGCTTGTCACCGGAGCTGGCCAGATATCTCCGTCTTGTCGTTGTCTGAGAGAGAGAGACGCCTTTGGCCACATTACGCAGGAGGAAATGTCATTACCTCATTGCAGGCTTGTCATCTCCAGCCTTTGGTCTCCCAGAGGCAGCGGGGATTTGTATGCGTGTGAAGGTGTGTGTGTGTGTGTGTGTGTGTGTGTGTAACTCAGTCACCTAACACAAATGCATAAGGTCTACACGGTGGTGGGGAGATTCACTCTTGGGGTGGCTCTTTTTGATGATAAAACTTCTATGTTTCAGTCTCAAAAGTTGCTTGTTGTTAAGCCGAATCCCAAAAAAAAGCTAAGTCCTGAGAATCCTCGAAACATCTATATTTTTGAAACTAAAGCTCTCTATTCAAACCATCATTATTCTAATAACTGTGATCATTTTTAATTGCATGAAATTCTGTGTTATATTAAAATTGGTTGAAGTTATGGCTTTTTAAAGACAGCCACTAGCTCAGTAATTAAAATGAATTTTATGTAAGAAGTCTGAAAAATCAGAAATGGATCCGATTTTTTTTTTTTAATAGATACAGGCTCCATATCATTCGATATGAGGATGCAATTGTTTGTCTTTTTTAGTGAGTAAAAATGCCCAGAAACAGGAGAATATCTGGTTAAAACCTTATGTATCCTAGTTTGTGTCTGTAGCAAATGTAATTTCCACAGTTATTTCTATACAGCTCTAATAAGTAGTCCCTTAATTGACATTTAACTTGTTGATATGAACTGCAGAGTGCAGTGATCTGATGCTAAATCAGACAGAAAATCACGAGGAGCCCATCTTTTCTCCCACTGGGGGGCACTGTTGAAGCAAATACAAACCTCTAACACTTAATCTGCCTTTACAGTCCAAGGAACGGTTTAACCAGAGCTCTGCCTTGGTTTTTTGGGGGGTTGCATCTTCTTAAACTACTGTTTGTAGCAGGGACAGCTGGAGTAGTAAGGTCTGCATTTTCCCAGCCCTTCTGTGTTTGGCTGGGGCCAAGGGCTTAAGAAAAAGGATTGGAGATGGAGAGTTAGAAAGTAAGCGTTGTTGGTGTGTGTGTGTGTGTGCGTAGTCACTTGTGTGTGATTTAACCTCAGAATATTCCACGTTCATCCCCCCCTCCCTGGAGATCCCTCGTCCCACCAACACCACATTAGACAGTTTGTTTCTCGCCGGACTGTTTACTGTGCGAATGTCTGTCCTCAATTTCAGGCATAGATATGCAAATCACACTGGAGTTATTAATCAGAGTGTCACAGGGATTATGCAAATGAATAAAGAGCGGCTAGAGACAGAGAGGAAGGAGAAGAGGAGAGTCTGGATTTCAGCAAACTTGTGTTGGCATTCACCAGAGGGAGGTGGTTTTGTTCGAGAAGGGTCGGATCGTGGCTGTGATCATCGTCCCCCCTCGTGCTGACCTGACGCAGACACTCCTGGTGAAAAGGTCGTCTTTATGTCGAGAGACGTTGCGCGTGGAAGGCCTGTCAGAGTAATGATGAGCCCGTTGTTTCACATGGGGAAAGCCGGGCTACACGTTAATACTGATTTCCCCTTTGAATAGCTCAGCCGACATGTTTGACGTGCAGCAGATGTCGACATGACAGCTTGCACCAACATCACAAACCTGTGTAAACATAAACGCACAAATAGAAAAACAAAGAGAAAAAATAAAATGAAATCTTGATGTAGGCTAAATAGTTTACTGTCATCAAAAGATTTTTTAATATGATTTTTTTACAGTGCAATATCATTTAAGGAAATATTTGCACTTTCCACCTCCTGTGTGTTACCTTGCACATTTCATCTTTGATCACAAATATATGTCCCACAGTTTCCCTTCATGACATTGGATAGGTGGTGACATGCAGGTAATCAAACCAAACATTTTATAGTACGTCATAGTGGCATGGTAGAAGTATTATTAAACAGCCTTGTTAATTAATATCACTGACATTTTAGGTCCTATAGCACTACTATGCCTTCACTGGTTCTCAACACAGATACAGGCTGTCCTATTAATGCCTATTCTTTGGTACTAGTATGCTGTAATGTCCTCCCATTTACATTAAAGTGAATCACGTGACTTCTTGTTCGTAATAGGGGTCACACGCAGCAATGAAGCCGCAGAGAATTATCACCTAACGAAGCACTTTAACATCTTTCAGCCCATTGTTTTGGTTTTCAGACCTGCAATGTTACAGTTTTGGTTCACTCTCACCGCTCTCATTGTGCTGTTTTTTAGTGAAAAAGCTGTAAAAACCCACTATATTTGATTTAATTTTCAAATTTGATTTAACCTTTATTTTACCAGGAATATTCACATTTGATGATCTCTTTTACAAGAGAGTCACCTGGCCAAAGTTTCACATAAAAGAACAAATAACAGACTTAAAACTGCAAATGACATCAAACAATGAATTAGCAGTGTTCAGTAACAGGACGTGTGCATTCAGTGGTCAAATAGTCCTTAATACTTATAAAATAATCTGGTTTAAAGTGACTATATAGCTCACACCAAGATGCAAAAACTTTAGAAGCACTTTCACCAAAGACGGCGTGGGTTCGAGGAATAACATACATAACTTTTCCGCATGCATTGCAGCCACTGATAGTTTTAGGCATCAGTAGAGAATATACTGTAAATAAGATAAGGAGGCAGTTCATGTAATATGGCCTTATACAGAAAAATGCACCAGTGTTCCATTCTTCGGTTAAGGAGGACAAACCAGCATTTTCTCATACAAACTGCAATGATGTGTGTGGAAACCTGAATCAGAGACAATTTTCTGGCTACCAAATTCTCCAGGTAGCCAGAAAAACAGCTCCAAATGAATGTTGCTCCCTGTCTGCCAGATGTGTACATATAGGCAAGTTTCTGCTAATACTAGTCATATCATACTGTATATATGGCCATAATATGTCAAATGTGAGCAATTTTCAGCTTGTTGTGGAGCTCTGCCTCCAAGTGGCCATATTTCTGACCAATGACAAAACCATTTAGAAGGTTTAAGGTAGATTTATTGTCATTGTACAGCACAGGGTTGTGCAACGAAACACAG
Source organism: Adelosebastes latens (assembly GCA_916700685.1). Lineage (NCBI taxonomy): Eukaryota > Metazoa > Chordata > Actinopteri > Perciformes > Sebastidae > Adelosebastes > Adelosebastes latens. The sequence continues at coordinate 47,678 of CAKAKR010059821.1, forward strand.
CCGTAGTCCCATTTTGCTACATAAGAAAAAACAAACTATTTTTTGTGGTGGAGTGTGGAGGATGAGTTGATGAGTCTCACAGCCTGAGGAAAGAAGCTGCTCTGTAGTCTGGTGGTACGGCAGCTGATACATCTGTATCGCTTGCCAGACGGCAGCAGGGTGAACACGCTGTGGCTGTGGTGGGTATCATCTTTTAATATCCTTTGGATATCCTAGGGAAAGACAAAATAACAACACTTTTAAGGAATTGGTCATGATGACACATCAAGCTATTTATGCTAGCAACTCGACAGAAACATATCCATATCTGCTGGATGTGTAAAAAGGTAACTATTTGTTTGCCATATAATGCACTAATAATGTCACAGTTGTGATTTTAGCATGTTTAAGCTGCCCTGAAGTGGCCAAAAACTCAGTTATTGTTGATGTTTTGGATGAGAAAGCTCTTTAAGACAGTACTAAATATAAAATTTATGAAAATACATTTAGATTGTACTGTATATAAGAAGTGGACATAGTCACCATGACGTCACCCATTGGTTTGTAGACTGGCATTTTGAAGCCTTGAGTACGGCATTTTGGCCGTCGCCATCTTGTTGTTGTTTGCAACCAAAATTGACACAAGAGGGTGGAGCTAAGTACAGCCGAATGCTGAATAAGACATTTTTAGGTGACCAAAATGTTACAATTAACTTTCATGAACTGAAAACACACTGTCAAAGGGTTAAAGTTATAAGAAGAAAATGCGGACAAAACCTAGACCAGACAACGCTGCGGTAGTGACCTGTCAATCACAAGGTAGCCAGGCTGTAAAGCATACCCTGCTTTATGGTCTATTTGACTCTAAATGGGACCATAATTTACTAAATGAACATCATGCTGTATTGAAGAAGACTTGAAACTAGCGACTGAGACCA
>CAKAKR010059822.1:0-12863 GCA_916700685.1 Adelosebastes latens
TTTTTTTTTTTTTTTTGACATACTATAATATGACTTTTTTTCAACATAGTATACTATAACTTTTTATTTTTTCGACATACTATACTCTCATTTTTTTTTTTCTTTTTTTTTTACATACTATACTATGACTTTTTTCATAAAATTTTTCGTGTCATACAATACTATGATTTTTTATGACTTACTATACTATGACTTTGTGTGTTGCCATATACCGGTATTGACGATAATAGTGATATTTTAAAAATGAAATATTGATATCATGTTAATAATACACATAAGATAATATAGTGTAAATAATGTTTTTCTAAAATGTAGATATTAATATATTTTTTATACCAAAAATCATCAGTGCAGCATTAATGACTGGAAATGTTGTTTACCTTCAGAGAGACGTTCTTTCCGAAGGTGACGTCTCCCGATACAGTGAGGTGGTCGAGCTCCAACATGTCCGGGATGCTCTCAAACCTGGACAAATACTCCTGAACCTGCACAACAAACAACATCACAACTCAATATCAATCGTCCAATTCCTGGAAATAGTTGCTCTTTTATTGATATCTGATCTAAAGCAAAAAAGAAAACTTTTTCCAACCAGTTTTGTTTTTATCAACGAGTAAAAAAATACTGCAACATCAAGATAACAAGATAATTATCTCAAGAAACTTACATTTAGTTTTTTTTCCGAGATAAATCACAAAAAATTAGTTTTTTTATCTTGAGATAAAGTGAAAAGAAACACATTAAGAAGTAAAACTGACAACCGCAGCAGTATTTAAATGTTTCCCTGCTCGTGTTTTCCAGTCGTTGCTGACCTTGGTGAAGGAGCTGCCCAGCTTGACGTGCGGCGTGGTGGGAAACTCTCTCTTCTTGCTCATGGTGAGCGAGCCGGCGTCTAGGCTGTACAGGTTCGACATCACCAGCAGCAGGTCGGACGATGTCTTCACCGGCAAGAAGCGGCTGCGGGGGACGTTCACACCCATGGCGTTATTGAAGCTCTTGATGGCGGCACCCACAGCTGTCTCCAGCTGGATGACGTTCAAACCGCCGTCCAGCGTCTGGAGAGACATTCAAGGGTTTGGGTTAGCATCGAGTGATTCTTTCAACAGAAAAGGTTGTTAGTTCATGTCGGGATTCAGTAGCTGCTTTTTCAAATCTCAAACTTTTTAGACTTAACATGCCAGCGTACAACCTGTTACATTAAATAAGACTGAATTTAAGAATACATCACTCATCACTAAACACCAGAGAATCAGACTCAGATTTATGGGCTGCAAACATTAAATTTCAGGAGCAACTTTAACCCCCTGAGACCTGCCCGCGACCCTGACCGACTTTACTGTCTTTCAGAGGCTGTAGCAGTTCAGTTTTACAGCTAGAGTAAAGGTACAGATATCATATGAAACTAGAAACCCTAAGGAATTGAATAGAGTTGATACCAACCATGTCATAGCTTGTCAGGAAGGAGGTTAAATAACACTCCAAAGTTAGGCAAAGTTTTGGCGAGGAAAAACTGGCATGGCCAGTTTCAAAGGGGTCCTTTGACCTCTGACCTCAAGATCTATGACTGAAATCGGGTTCTATGGGTACCCACAAGTTTCCCCTTTACAGACATGCCCACTTTATGATAATCACATGCAGTTTGGGGCAAAAAACCTGCAGTTGTTTTCATGCAGTATAAATGTGTTATTTTCGCATATTCTAAAATGGTGTATTTTAATATTTCTGCATACTGGGGTACCTAAACAGTCTTGGAATTACATAAATTGGGTATCACTGTAAAGCTGAGACTCTTGTGGATCCAATGAGCCCAACTGTATTCATGTGTGAGGATGTTAGTCCCCATAGTAGACATTTCATTGTAGTGAGACTGTTTTTTTAAACTTGACCTCACTGTATAAAATGACCTTGTTGTGACCTCTAGGATAATCACAGCCTCATGAAACTTTACAGCCACAAACTAGAGACCTAGAGCATTCAGAGGATGGATGGATCAAACTAGAGACCTAGAGCATTCAGAGGATGGATGGCTTTTCTAGAGTAGATTGACAATAAGTGGGTTTCTGAGCTGTTTACACAACAGAAGTGCTCACCATCCAATCGCAGAAAAATGCAATTCTTGCAGAAGTTTTTGATTCCAAATCACAGCATGGCTTTTTCTATGGTGTCTTGGTATCTTATTGTGGTATTTTGGAGGGATTATTGATCATTTTGATCAATTCTCGATCGGTAAAAAATTGTTAAATTTAGCACCAATCTGTGTTACAAATGGTATCAACCCAAAAAATTGCTGCAACAACTTATGAGACACAAGTGAGGATGGGAATGGCCATCATATACCTCTATCATAATGTTCTAAACATTTATACACTTTCACAATTTATTCTAATTTATTTATTTATTAATTAATTCATGTTAATTTCTGATTTATAACTAGAACAACTTGACACTCAGTGCTGAGCTGCATCTCAAATTAATCTCCAGGTTTTCCAGCTTTCAGATGATGTTCACCACTTCTATGTGACATCTACTGTTGACCTGCTATCTCCCCCTAAAGACCCCCTGAACCCCCCTAAAAAAGACTAATATGGGTAGTGAGAACAGTCATGTGTAAACAGCCCAAAGACCTTGTGGCTGTAAAAATATGAATTATTTGTGTCCGTCACCTTTGGGTTGACGATGATCTCCAGGTCCATGGTGTTCTTCTCCTGCAGCCTCTTGATGGCGGGCAGAGAGATCCACAGGTTGTTGGTGTTGAAGATCTTGAACTTGGTGACGGACTTGAACTCGTCCACGTGGGCCTTCGGCACCTGCGCGATCTCCAGCAGCCTCAGGCGATCCTCGTACTGGATCAGCGTACCACCCTGCAGAGAGGAGGAAACGGGAAGCACTGAGAGGCTGAGCAAAACTTCGCCACACCTCGCCAAGATCATCACATGAATAAAAACCTGCACTAACCTTGACGTCAGCTCTGGTCTTATCGGTGACCTCCATGATGAACTCGCAGCGCCTGTCGGCCGGCTGGCTCATCAGGTGGTGGAGGATGAAGAGGTCGACGGTGGCGCCCAAGTTGTCTATGTTGGACACGAAGATGTACTCCTTCCCCTCGGCGATGAGTTTGTCCAGCAGCCCGCAGTTGGAGAAGCTGGCGTAGATGTCTCCGTGACCCGGCGGGTACCAGGCCTCCCCGTTCTCACCGCTCATCCCCATGTTTTTGGCGATCGGCAGCAGAGACTCCCTGTTGATCCTCGGATACCTGCGAGGAGAACAATTGATCGCTGATGTCACAGGAGACAAATTCAAACACTTTAAGTTATGTTTCTCTTATGTTGCATCAAAATTCAAGATTATGCATTAGTGTCATTGCAAAAGGAACTTTTGTAGTAATTTACCATTTTAATAACTATTTAATGACACTAAAAAGTTGTCACAGCTGACGGCCTTGAGCCCAGATTCCAGTCAAATTTACAATCTAAATAAACGGTCTATTGTGACCTGGTGGTCACTAACAGAGCTGGGTATCAAATCTCAAAACCTTTTGGGTACCAAACAATTGAAAGTATTAAAAATAGTGCTGTCAAAGGCGCAAACGCAAATTTGTTTTAACGTCACTAATTTCTTTAACACATTAACACAACTTGCTTTTTAATTAACCTCTGAAAAATCCAACGGAGGTTTCGGAAATTGTAGCGGTTTTAAAGCTAGAGTGAGATACTGGCATCATATGAAACTAGAAAACATAAGGAATCCATTGGTACCAACCATGTCATTCTGGCTTGTCGCAGGCTAAATAACGCTCCAATATTACGCTAAATTTTGGCAAGGAAAAACTGGCATGGCCATTTTCAAAGGGTTCCTTGAATTCTGACCTCAAGATATTTGAATGAGCATATATTTTTTATGCTAAATGCAGTACCTGTGAGGGTTTCTGGGCAATATTTGTCATTGTTCTGTGTTATTAATTGATTTCAAATCATATGTATATACATACATTTGCATAAAGCAAGCATATTTGCCCACTACCATGTTGATAAGAGTGTTAAATACTTGACATATCTCCATTTAAGGTATATTTTGAACAGATAAAAATTTGTGATTAATTTGCAATTAATTACGAGTAACTATTTTAATTGATTGACAGCCCTAATCAGAATCCATTTATAAAGTAATCCTCCCAACCCTGAATCGGACTGAGTGTTAAAAAAATGACTTGCCCGCTCTTCATGCAAACACAGTAAACAAGAACCAACGTGTCTAAAAGCTGCATGGCAGAAACTGTGTACTGTGTGGACTGGACAAACCTGACATATTAAAATAACATTTTCAAATGTGTCCTCATTGGTTGTGTGTGTGTGTGTGTGTGTGTGTGTGTGTGTGTGTGTGTGTGTGTGTGTGTGTGTGTGTGCTGTACCTGCTCTGGTTGAAGGTGTGGATGTTGACGCGGTGGTGTTTGTATTTCTGCAGGATCTTCTTTGTGTCTTCGTCAGTGTTGAAGGAGTTCATGAGAACAAGCGGCACGTCGGCGTTAAATGTTTTGTTCAGATGCTGAAAACAACAACAACAACAACAACAACAGAGAAACAGAGAGTTCAGTTCAACCTCAGCGGTTCAGAGATTCGGAGAAGCTTGTTGTGGTGTTTTGTGCGTCTCTACTTCAATCTGCTGGACGGTCAGGTCCAGGAAGGTGTTCTCGTTGCGGACGCTGATCAGACTCTTGGGGCCCTTACAGCCCATACTGGTTCCCAGACCGCCGTTCAGTTTGACCACAGCGAGCTTGTTGAGGCTGGCGGTGATGTTGTCAGGAAGACCCTCCGTCCTGATCTTCTCGTAGGGCTGGATCTGAGCAGACACAACGGAGACAGACATATTAAAAGGGACAATCCACCACTGTACTGTAGGCTGTTAGGCAACGAGACAACCTCATTTTACTCTGATTATCAACCAGTGTTAAAGGACTAACTTCAGTATTTTTCAACCTGGACCCTATTTTCCATGTTTTTGTGTCTAAGGACGTTTTCACACCTGTAGTTCGTTTGCTGTGGCCCGAATCAGGGACCAAATTGTTACAATGTTGCATATTGCCTCGAGTTTGGTTTGTGTTCACACAGCAGCATTTACAAGCGGACCAAAATTTTGGTGCGCAAAGAAACTGCTCTCTAATTGGTCAGAATTTCCATGCTGGAAAACTCCTGGAAGTAAACAAAGAAGAGCAGACTTCATGAACGCAACACTCTCCCATTTCACAATGGAGGGATAACTACGCGGCTTGATCTTGGCCCTGGGCATCTTTTTTCACTCGTAGCAATTTTTCACTCAAGGCAAACGATACAGTTTGAAAATGAGGCACGGCTATGACTGGAAAACAATGTATTGATGCACTGGAGTCGCATATCAAGACAGTTCAGGAGGAAGCACGCATTAACCCTCCTAAACAGTTACATGCTCATGCTTCAACACAGCCTGACGTTACACCTGTTTAGTACTGATTTGAATAGCGAGGGCAAGCGTAGGCTCTTTTGTAGTAATGTTGTCTGGTGTTGACATGCACAGCGCAGCTTGCTACCGGAGATGCAGAGTATTTTTTCTTATTTCACTTTTTGATGTCAGTGTTCCCATTAATTGGGGCGGCTGTGGCTCAGAGGGTAGAGCAGGTCGTCCACCAATATGAAGGTCGGTGGTTCGATCCCCGGCTGCTCCGGGTCACATGTCGATGTGTCCTTGAGCAAGACACTTAACCCCAAATTGCTCCTGAAGGCATAGCCATCGGTGTGTGAATGAGTATTTAGATTAGATGATTGGCAAAGTTGGCACCTTGCATGGCAGCCTCTGCCATCAGTGTATGAATGTGTGTGTGAATGGGTGAATGCTGATATGTACTGTAAAGCACTTTGAGTGGTCGGAAGACTAGAAAAGTGCTGTATAAATGCAAGTCCATTTACCATTAATAACCAGTAAAATCCACCAAACTACACTCAGCTTCTAGTTTATGAGGATCACCTGAAAACTGCTAAAACCGATGCAGTCTGATGCAACAGTCCTGCAATAAATCCTCCTTCAAGACCGTTTTACAGAGGTGTTGATTCAACAGGATGATCATTTTGGAGGATGCAGTTTGTGGTGCTGTTGAACTGTCTTGTGTTATACAGCGAGGTGTTTCTGTTATTTACTCTACCCTCATAGAGTGCTGCACAAATGTGTGCTAAAACCCAGAAATGAGTCAGCATTTTAGCACTTCCGGTTCCCTTGTCTTAAAGTCATTGGGTTTTTTTGAATGGGTTTTTGGTAGGGCTGCCCGTGCTTGGTCGATTAGTCGACTAATCAGCCGTTTTGGTCCTGGTCGACTAAGATTTCTTTAGTCGATTTCATGCTGAATGACTTATTCCCAAGAAACTTATGAGCACATCTCTGGTAAACACAAGATTTAATGTAGTGCTTTTGTGTGATTCTTTGTGGAGGAACAGTTTTAAAGATCTTTCAATTAAATCAACTAATCGATTACTCCACAAAAACATACAAGTGTTAGTTGACTAAGAATTTCTTTGGTCGAAGACAGCTTCAAAGTAGTGATTCAAATGATTCAACTACTACCGAACGGAGATGACCTTCATGCTTCAGAAACAAGCTAATGAAACCAGATCTGATGACTGAGGAAGAAATAAAATAAATACATTTGTAAAAACGACTTAATCCCGTCCATAGGAGCAGTTCTGACCTTTAAAACCTCACCAGCAACACATGACAGCAGTCTGACACACAGAAAGGACACGTATTTATGGACACTGTGTGTGTGTGTGCGTGCGTGCGTGCGTGCGCGTGCGTGCGTGTGTGCTATGATGAAATCAACACTATACTGCAGCAGTACTTTGAATCAGCTTGTTTAGTAGCCATCCAACAACAACAGTGTTTGTGCAGCATTTGTTAAATATGAAGTGTAGTAACCCTCCTCCTGACCACACTGTACTGTAGCAGCAGACTGTTACCAATATTTCTACAGTTTAAACGGTCCCTTCACCCAAATCCCTAAAAACATATTTTCTCCAATTTCCATGAAAACCTCCATTGGATTGAAGCGGAGGACTCAAAACCAGTGGGCAACTCCGGGTCTGAAAAGTGAAGCCAATACTGAAGTGCTTAAAACTTGCATTCTTTCTAACAGCCAGCAGGGGGCGACTCCTCTGGTTGCAAAAAGAAGTCTGATTGTATAGAAGTCAATGAGAAAATGAGCCTCACTTGATTTATTACCTCAGTAAACATTGTAAACATGAGTTTATGGTCTCAATCGTTTCAAGTCTTCTTCAATACAGCATGATGGCAAGGGGTTAAGGATGCAAGTTTTTTTGTTTGATAAGAACATAATGATACTTGATACAACACCCAGTCCTACCAACTACAACTACTACCGCTCTTCTCTTGTGACATGAACCAGCCTTGTGCGAACGTTACTTACATAAGTACACTCAGGATATAGTGTTTCACGTTCTGTGTTTAGACTTCATGACGTTAACAGGTCATTATTAACAGCAGTTGGGACTGGGTAGGTCACGGTGGAGGGGTGAGGGGGTGAGGAGGGGGATGGAGAGGTGGATATGAATACAAGTGGGTGCCTAGCAGCGTTCAGAGTCTCACAGGAGACAAATGTCACCGTCTGTCTGAACTCACTGCTCTAAAACCAGACTTTCGAATGCTGCAGCGGTCAGGACTATTCTTAGTCCTAACCTTCACTCTGCTCTGGTATTTTGGTAACAGTGTGTGTGAGAGAGAGTGTGTGTGTGTGTGTGTGTGTGTGTGTGTGTGTGTGTGTGTGTGTGTGTGTGTGTGTGTGTGTGTGTGTGTGTGTGTGTGTGTGTGAGAGAGAGAGAGAGAAATGTCATGCTGATAAATAGTTGGCTTTAGCCTGAATGTTCTCCGTGCTCAGATCTGGTTTCGTTAGCTTGTTTCTGAAGCAGGAACAGTCCTACATCATGTATGCTGCCCGTCAGATGATCTGATGGATCATTTTCATCTCCAGGACATGATTAGTCTATATTATCACTACAGTTGGATTGATACTTGATGCAGGACGTTAACGGCTGTCTGGATCTCTACGGTGTACATTTCACTCATTGATGGCATCTGATGGCACTGATGAGCTGCTTTAATTATATTCCTCACAATAGCTGTTTACTTTCTTTCTTTCTTTCCCTTTGTGTTACAAGCGCTGGTGGGAACAGATACACCTCAATTTTAAAATCAATACAGCTGTCTACACAGGCTGCGTAAAGGCTCATGTTTCACTCACTCTATACACTACATCTCACAGGGAAATATTGTACTTTTATACTCCACTACATTTATTTGATAACTTAAGTTACTTGCATGTTCAGAGATAATCAACAAATAAATTAAAGATTAAGATAAAACTTTATTGATCATCAGGGGGAAATTCACAAGTTACCCAGCAGATAAACTTTATATAAATTAATTAAAATAAGCTGCAACATTAAAGAGATGAACACATTAATGCATCAATAATTTTAATCCAATAATATAATATATATTACTCTTAAGCGGGCCATTCTGTATAATGAGTACTTTTACATTTGGTACTTTAAGTATATTTTGATGCCAGGACTTTTACTTGAACAAAATATTTCTACACTGTAATATTACCACATTTACGGAGTACTCCTTCCGCCACTGATTATACAGAAATCATTACAGTTAATGATTTCATAGCTCTAAAATTTGAGGAATCAACTTTGTAAAAGTATCGCTATGTACTTATCAACCAGCAACTTCCATCCTTAATAAACTATGAAGGTTTTTTTTAAAGGGACTATTTGTAACTTTCAGAAATGCTTCTTAACAGCGACACCTGTGGCCGTGAAATCAACAAAAGTCAGCGTCGGGCTCGTGCTTGTGCTCGCTCTAAATGGACATGAACGAGCATCGCTCAAAACAGTGAGGCGACACACGTCAGCTAAAAGCACAATATCACTCTATATTTCAGCTGCTTGGCAGTAATGTTAGCTGACCAGACGAAGGTCTCTCCATGAATCACTGCTGATACTGTGTTTGCTTCTCCTGCCTCAGCCTGCGGCTCTGCAGCGAGAAACTCGTCTCCCTCCACCCGCAGCCGGAGTGAACAGGGAGACACCGGCACCCGGTCGGTAACGAGACGACAAGGTTTCTCTCTGCAGAGTCCCGTCACTTCACAAGACACGGGGAACCTCTGTTGGTCTGCAGGAGCTGCAGCATTTATTTCTTCACAAACGTCCACTGTACATTCACTAGATATTCTCAGAGCTACTAACTCTTCTGCAGTGTGGAGTGAGCGCGCGTTCACGTCTAGAGGTGGAGCGAGTACGCGAGAACGCGCGCGCTGTCTGAGTGAAGGCAAGCAGGCAGAGAAGCGGGGACGGCGGCCACACGCGAGCGCGCATATGCGAGCGCGCATATGCGAGCGCGCATATGCGAGCGCGCATATGCGAGCGCGCATGTGTCCCGACCCGGTACATTTATACGCTTAGAAAGTTACAAACAGTCCCTTTAAGGATTAGTTACCCCAAATCACACAAAAACACATTTTCCCTTTTACCACAGTGATGTGTAGCGGTGAAAATGGAATTTGAATTTATTGATTTTGAGTCCTCAGCAAGTAAAAAATGTGAACACAGGACTTGTAACAGAGTGTTTCTACACTGTGGTATTGCTACTTTTACTTATGTACAAGATCTTCTATACACACATAAACCAGGGAGTATTTTCACACTTCAATACTATTTTCTTTCCCTTTGATGTGCGAAACTACAGCGGCTGTGTATAGGGCTTTGAGCGCTGCCACACAGGCGACCTACAGTAAACTTAATACCGTGCCTGAACACAGAATGCTCTGCCGACATGCTGCTCACGCTTCTCCTCCTCCTGTCGTATTTACAGTCTTTCATTCAGTGTGGTGGAGAGCAAAGGTTGCAGCGAGCAGAAGGCCTGCAGCTGAGATGTTTCTGTTAGATGTGTCCAATCCCAGTCTCCACATGGTATTTATCGACACAGCCACAGTAACCCTGACATGGTGTTACATTTTTGTGGAGGTGCACATCAGCTATCAAGGTTACACCATAGGCGGCAGTGGCTCTATGTGAAAGAGCCATAGCTACACCATCAAGCTGGATTTATACTTCCGCAGTGAGGGATTAAACTGTACCTATGTATACTCCAAGGTAACGGTGTAGCTGTAATGCACTTCCTAAAATGAAACTACTCGTCGAGGCTACGGTGGCGACGGAGGAACCACGTGGGGAGCGCAAAAGCTGTGATTGGTCAGCATTGGCTGCTTGTGTTTTCAAATGCCAGAGCAGCTTTTTGAGAGTGAAGACAACACTGAGGAAATCACACTGCAGACCTTCTACTCAACACAATCTCTCTATGGATGAGATGAGGAAAACTAACATTAGAAGTTACCTGGGCTATGTAAGGGATAAAAGTTACTAAGCAACCGCCAGCTGGTACTGGCAAAATAAATCCAGACCGAAACTCTCAAAACCAAACTGCCAAAACACTCATTGGCAGTTGTTAAGTCATTATCTGAAAAATCAGTAGTTTAATTTGAAAAGATATATATATACTTTATGACTGGCCTATTTTTATGTTTGTAGATCAGATCTCCATGGCGCATACGCACCACTCACACGCTGCTGTCACGCCTAGTGTAGCAACTTTCACTGATTATAGCGAAAGAGTGTTGAAGCAGCCGCTCTGCGTACGAAAAATATTATAAATCTGTATGCCTTGATGATGTTTATAGAGCCTGCCTATCAATTGTTTTTAAGCTCAATAAACAGATGATATTTTACCGGAATTTCTCCCACTTGTCCGGAACATTGAAATCTTCCGGTACACAAACGGAAACCCTGATTGGCTCATAAAACCAAACAAAACAAAACTCTTTCTCCGTCTCTTATTGTCTCTAAATGTTGCTCTTGAAGCAGGTCAGCATAGTTAATGAAGCTGATGTACTTGCATGATTCTTGCAATTGTACCCACATGGTTGAATGCACTTATAAGTTACTTTGGATAAAATAAATGTAAAGTCTAGCTTTTAGGGGTAAAATCCGACTATAAATCAAAACATACGCTGTAAATATCTATCTAGTCGTTAACCCCTCGTGCTGACTATAAATCCAGCTTAACCCATTAAAGCACAACAGCTAAACACTGGAAGCAGGGAAAAATGTTAGTCTAGCTCCATCAAATAAGAAAAAATACACCTTCAAGCAACTCCAAAGCTGTTGTCACCAATCCATTCTGTATTCAGCTGGGTTAAATTGAGAGTAGAGTTTGGACAACCTGGCAACCCCACTGTGAGCACAGGACTTCTGAGTCGACTCTTGAATATGCAGCGACATGTTCTGGTGTTTCTGTCCCGAGTTAGATTTATGACAAAGTAGCCTGATGTTCTGTAAAGTCAGTTAACACTTTGTCGTTCTGACGTCTGAACTGGGCCGCAGTATGAACACTGACCTTGGATTACAGCACAGAGGATTGCAACATGAGACCCTGGCTTCTGGTAAACACAGTGACCGATGGTATCTGGTGCTTACCGAGTCCTCGGGCGGCCGGTTGATCTTGGCCCATTCGACTGAAGGACCTTTGACCTGCAGGAATCTGTGGAAGATCTCCTTGAAGCCATCGAAATCTTTTGTGGAGATCTGAAGCAGAACAAAGCAAACATCAGAAAAAAACTAGATTATTTTCTCGATAAATCAATTAGTTGTTTGGTCTATAAAATGTCAATCAGTGTTTCCCAAAGCCCAAGATGACGTTCTCAAATGTTTTGTTTTGTCCACAACATAAAGGTATTCAGTTTACTGTCAAAGAGGAGTAAAGAAACCAGAAAATATTCACATTTAAGAAGCTGGAAGCAGAGAATTTTGACCTTTTTCTTAAAAAAAGACTCAAATAGTTGGTGATTAATTTAATAGTTGACAACTAATCAATCAATCACTGCAGCTAAACTATATTCTACATGTTTGTTCTTGTTGTTTTGTTTAAAGCAGGTAAAACTCTGGCACATTTAAAGTCATGTTTATTAATGTACACTATCTCCATTAAATTAAATTAGTTATTACGTTTAATTACGTGTAATTTCCTAAAACAGCTGCTCATTGTAGTTTTTATTAGACAAACAGGAGGAAATAGTGCATTTGTTGGGGACTATTTTCAGCGGTGGATTAATCCACATTTGGTGCTCTAATGAGTATTTGTGTCAGCAGGACGGTGTATGTGTGATTGAGTCAAAATAAATTATAGAGTGTGTTAATGGTAATGAAGGAACGTATCACCCAGTGCAGCAATAGCTGTGTTTCCAATCAACTGTCAAGCGAATTATAAGCGAACTTTTGAAATGGTGAAAAAAAAAGAAATGCAAATTAGACGTGTTTACAACGTAGTTTGGTCATAAATTGGCGCTGTACGCTACGCATGGCAGGAATCCACCAGTAAACAGATTTTGGAATAAGTAGAGGTGGCAAACCGGAAACAAACCAAGTGGCCTTGTTGTGATGTGGTTGTGATCGTGTTGTGATCAGGTTGTGATGTGGTTGTGATTTGGTTGTGATGTGGTTGTGATCTGGTTGTGATGTGGTTGTGATCTGGTTGTGATCAGGTGGTGATCTGGTTGTGATGTGGTTGTGATGTGGTTGTGATTTGGTTGTGATGTGGTTGTGATGTGGTTGTGATGTGGTTGTGATGTGGTTGTGATCTGGTTGTGATTTGGTTGTGATGTGGTTGTGATGTGGTTGTGATCTGGTTGTGATGTGGTTGTGATGTGGTTGTGATGTGGTTGTGATGTGGTTGTGATGTGGTTGTGATCAGGTTGTGATGTGGTT